>JAZEWU010000032.1:5868471-5886530 GCA_036362915.1 Geotria australis | reverse complement strand
TAAGCTGTGAATCGTGTCTTAGCAAGCAGCCACGCACATCGCCTCTTGCGATTAGCAGCAATGTTGCATCGCACAAAGACAAAGTCAAAGATCCCCCGTATAGCCCGCACGGACTATTGGGGAGCAAGTGCTGTTAGCGAGCACCTATGACAGCTGGCACGGTGAAGACGGCGTTTTGTGTGGTCAGCACCACGACTGGGCTGTCGTTGTCTCCCTCAGTTTTGATGTTTACACACGCTGCACTGAGGTACTCATTTAAGGCTGAGTCGACCTAGCGGAGGCACAGTCCAAAGACAAACACCCCCCCCCCAGTAGCCTCAACTGACCGTTGGGGCAAGTGTGGTTAGCGAGTACCTATTAAAATCGGCACGGCACACGGGGGGTGCAGCACCGCACTCGGCCGCCTTTGTCTCTCCAGTGGCGATGCGAACACACATCACACCATATACTCATGTAAGGCTGAGTCCACGTAAGCGAGGCCCAGAACCGTTTCAGATAATCGCCACTGCGCGGGAACCATACGCGCTCACGGTCACCGGGTTCGTCGGGCGGCGCGATAACCACAGCACCACCGCTCCTCAAAAGACAAAGATCCCCCATATAGCCTTACCGGACTGTGGGGTCAAGTGCCGTTAGCAAGCACCTATGAAGGCCGACACGGCACACGAGGAGGTGGGTGGCCAACACGCACAGCACGTGCGCGGAGATTGAACCAGGCTTCTCGCCTGCTTAGATTTAGCGGTGACCGCCTCTCACCCTCCCTTACCTTTTTAGCAAGAGCGTTCCTCCGTCTCCTGCTGATGTCCTGCTTTGCTGAAGCTCCCACGAGACGGAAGCATCTGCTGCCCGGTGACTTGTCACTGACAGCGAGCCCGGCACAGAGCGCTCATAATGCTGATCTCGCTATTCTCGCCGCTGATAAATAGGACGATGATAATAATAATGATAATGTTTGTACCGCTGATTGTAATTCTGATGTTACTGCCCGCTGCTGCTGAAGGTATGGATGGTGTTCCTGCTGTTGCTGCTACTGCTGATATTGCTGCTGCAAATGCTATGGATGAACAGTGATGATTGCTTCTGCTACTGTGGCTGCTGCAGCTGGTTAGTGATCAATGAAATCAACTTCACGCTTGTGTGTGTGTTTTTGTATATGTGTGTGTGTGTGTGAGAGAGAGCGCGCTGAAAGAAGCTTCCATCAGTAGCGGCGTCTGGGTTCTTCTCTCTCACATCACAACGAGCTCGTGTTTTTTCTCTCGCTCGCTCACCCCCCCTCTCGCTCCCCCTCTCTCCCCCTCTCGCTCTCATTTCCCTTCTTATTTTTATTCCGACGCTGCCTCCGTCTCTTTACTACAGGGGGCAGCGCAGTCACCTACAATCGCGCAATCCCAGGCGCAGCACGCGCGCGCCTGGTTAAGCCGATGCACATCGGATTCAGAGCTGTCCGCGGGGCTGACCTCCGGAAAATACCCCCTCAGCTTTTCCCTCCTCCGCCTCCCCCCCTCAAACCTTCGGAGATGAGACAGAATCGCCTTGGAAATTATTCCACGTGGAATTAAATCCCGCACGTTATCGCCTATCTGCTTATCCGCCTATATAAACGTATATTTAACCCCTTTTCAACTCTGTTTGAAATCGTTAACGCTCCAGCTCTGTCTGTCTGTAAATCGGGGCAGCGATTGTTGCTGTTAGAGACTTTTCCCAATAGAAACACAGTTATTTGCTGCTGTGTTGGCAGTGTTGCACAAGCAAGATTAACAGAACGACAACGATGTCCAGAAGCTGACCATCGTGCTGCGAAGAATCGCAAAGAAGAAGAAGAACAGAACGAAAGGGTCAACACATTCGTCAATAACAACACCGTGTGTGTGGGGTGGCCTTAAGAGGAAAAGCTATATGATAGGTGACGCTTTAGCCGTGATTTGACGAGATCAGATCGGGTGCATCCCTGGGTGCTCTGGTCACCAGCAAATGTATCACGTATTTGTAGCTATCCTGCAAAACTATTAAGTGTGGGTTTTGTAATACACTAAGCTTTTTTCAATTATTCTTTTACCCCTCAGTGAATCAATAATTTAAAAAGTAAAATGGATGCACGGAATGGTGATTTAATATTTCAGATATCTTCCTGCACAAACAAATACACTCATTAATTATTTGGCCGATAACATCATAATATATAGGAAGCAGTGTGTGGCAATATGGCGCTGGCAAAACCGAGTCGTTCTCTCGTCGAACTAGTACCTTCGACAGTGAATGAATATGTGCGCGTTATAAATGTAAAATTATTATTATATATATAAAAAAAAATTTGACCGTGGCATTTGGCAGGCCGCTTAATTGGAATCGTGCGGTTTTTCCTCCGCTGTTTGCTCGCACCGCGAAATCGCACCGCAAACTTCTTCCACCCTTTCGCCCCCGTAAAGTAAAAAAAACGTAAGATACGTGTCATGTGGCTGTGAGCGATGACTCAGCGCGACGATTGACAACCCAAGGGACACAAAAAGTGGGTTCTAATTTTAGCGACGGCACGCGATTATGCACACCCACTCTTTTTAAAAATATATATAAATGCGTATAGTGTCACATTTTACCAAATCTGGACGGTCTTTAATTATTCTCACGTCAGTTAACCTTGTAATAATATTAATAATTTTACATTTATAACGCGCACATTTTCATTCAATGTCAAAGGTATTCATTCGACGAGAGAATGACTGTAAGCAAAGCATTGTCGCTGCTACATCTCGCAAACATTTAACTGGTAATTAATTCTCTCTATCGCTCATTCACCAGTATTTTACATAGGTTAAAGTGCAGCCCAGCAACTGCTTGCTCCCGGACACTGCTGGAGGTAGGGTCTGCACTAGAGAGACCCCTGCAGGATGCAGTTGGCCTTCTGACATCAATTGTTCACGGCCTGCCGTACGTGTTAAACGTAAGCAGTGGTGCAATGAGCTTTTTTGGGGATTTGTGTAATTCACACTCCAGTTTTGACATGGAACGATGAGTCAAAAAGTATTTTCGGCAGATAAAAATTCGACATTACTTTGAATTCATGAATAATTTCGATAAATATTGTGCCCTATTTAATGCCAACTTTATGGGGATATGCATTAATAACCCTGAGCTTTATACTTTAACCGCTATGTTACTTTGAACTGCTGTCATGTGAACTCAAGCCATGCAGCAAAATTGATATGCCTATTATTCCGCATTATATTTAAACGTCATACATAATTCATGTCGAAGGCATATAATGCCCAGTTGGCAGCTTATCTATAGGGCCGTATGTGTGCGTGTGTGTGCCCAGATTAGTCACATGGCGGTTAGCAAGGGTGCTGTAATCCTTTTTTTTTATTATCAAGGTTTGCTGAGCACAGGCCTGAAGGCCCAAAGTACTAAGCAGCCAGCAACAATCAGCAGTGTCGGTGACAGGGTGGCGCAGTGGTAACATCTGCACCCCACAGAGTGTCTTGCCCGAGTCGGTTCGATTCCCGCCTCAGGCGCCTTTCTGCGCTGAGTTTGTTTGTTCTTCCCCTGTTCTGCTTGGAATTTCTCCGTGTTCTCTGGTTTTCTCCCACAACTTAAACACACTAATGAATTGGCCAATGACAATATTATAGGAAGCAGTGTCTGGCAGGTTGAGAGGAAATAATAATTCTGATATATCGAGTCCTCGATCTATCAGAATGATAGAGGACTTATAACATTGATTGGAATGGTATCGACTGTAATAGCGATAGGAGAGTGATAATGAGGTAACTGAACGCCGGTGAGAAAGTTCCTGGAGTGCGTCGGTGATTTCGGGATCATCACCGGGTAAAGTACGCATAGACCCACCTCCTGAAAGGCATCGGGTTTGTGTTTGGAAGAGTCGGCCAAATTCTCTCTAAAGTGGCTCCTCTATCGCGCTCGAGGCCCTTTCGACAGCAGTGGTTGTGCCTTTACCTTTGAGCGAACGACCGCCCTTTATCAAGAGATGAAACAAACCCCTCTGAGATTCCCTTCACTCCTAATGATGAGGGCTGGCAGACCCCAATCATTTGAAGGAGGTGAGGCTCGGTGCTCCCCGAGAATTTTTCATCTGCGAGCTTCGTAATTTATAGACGTTCCACTCCTTCCTGTCAACTACGTGTCGTATTTACAGCTAGGGCAACGATTTGTGTCTCAGTACATTTTTTTTTTAGTAAATTTCACGGCTGAGGTGTGGGAAAATAACCCAGTGATTCATGGAAAGGTCACGGAACAATGTGGGGGCAGCATCCTACCTAAAAACTCATTCGTGTTGTCTGGCCTCTCTATGTACGTGCTATACACATTAATTGGCCAATAACATCTTACTAAATAGAGGACCGTAGAGCTTGAGCAGTTGCTGGCGCCGGTTCACCGCATGGCTGCCTTCCCGCTTGTTTGGTTCCTCGGGCCTCTTGAGGTATTATCTCTCTGGATTTATTCGATGGATTTGTTAACCGTTCAGATTAATACATTAATTCAATTCAATTCAACATTATTTGTCAACTCTACTATATGTACAGGACATACAGAGAATCGAAATACCGTTTCTCTCAGACCGCGGCGTTGTTTACTGTCTCGCAGAAACCGACGGCTAATACTTGTTACTTGATGAAGACGTAGACAAAAAAACGAACATGAAACCATGAAGACACCGCACTGGTCCGAGAGTAGCCGCTGCATCGGAACATGGAGTACTCAGTTCTAATTAAATTCCTACTAATGAGTGGCTTTCCTTGTAAATAGGGTCACGAAAATCTTGAACGTCCACTTCACAGGGAGGTGACACACTTTGGTGATTCCCTAGAGGCATTACCCACTGAGCTGCAGGAGGAAACTGGTTCAGCAGCGAGCGAGCGTGTCGACCTCTTGCCCTCTGAGCTCCCAGTTGATCTTCTGCTTATTTTCTGCTTTGGTCTCAATTTTGGTCCAGAAGCAGGGTGGAGGGGAGTAGGGCACATGGCAACGGCTTGGCTTTGACTAAAATGCTGTTCCTTATTTTTCGTCAAGATCGAGATGTCATCATGGCCAAAGCCCTGAGGTGCCACCACACCTTGCCCTTCTACCCTCTGCCAGATCCTGCAGCTGCTCCAGAGTAGACGGCGTGACCTCCAAGATCTGCCCCATTCTACTTCAATCATCGTCTTCATCATCGTTTCCATCATCAACAACAGCTATGGTCGACCCACTGCTGGATGAAGCGCTCCCCAAGCCACTGATATTTGTTGACACCCTGCAACGTGATGATCCGCCCAGCATTTACCATCGGCTTCCGTCCTGCAAATATGAAGACTTTTGATGAAACGAGTTGAAAAGTGTTACAGAATCCATGCGTGCGGATGAGTTTTCTTGTGCGGCGATCTTGAATCAGCAGTGCGATTGATCGTGGCTACTGACAGTTATGACGGTGACAATGAGGGTGAATCTTGTAAAAGGGAAAATCATTCTTCTTCTTCTTTGCGATTCTTCGAAGCACGATCTTTAGAGACACTCTTGACCATATTTAAATTAAGCCGTTCGCTGTCACAATGGAAATCCATTGCAAGGCAATTAGGCAGGAACATCTCCCACACTCATACAAGTAGTGTTTGTGTGAACTGGCATTATTACTGCGCTCGCATAACGATCCGCACACGTTTATGGATGCGCATACATTAAAGAAATGTGGGGTTACACAAACACAAAGTCAAAGATCCCACGTACAGCCTTCAACAGGCTTTTGGGACAAGTGCTGATCGCGAGTACTTATGAAGGCCAATGCAGCACATCGGGGGTGGGTGGTTGGTCAACACCAAGCCTCTGTCTCCCCAATTCTGCCGTTTACCCAAATCAAACAAGGTACTCATTAAAGGGTGAGTCGACTTAGGGTAGGCCCAGGACCAATTCAGATATTCACCACTGTTATTGGTCTGGAGCGGGACTCTAACTCGGGTCGCCTTAGTCCGTAGTGCAGCACGCTAGCCACTCCGCTACGATATACTTGCACACACACACAGAGGCGAGACCGGTTATCTCACTGTAGCTGGACATGGAGGTGACTGGTAATATAAAACCGTGCCACGGGCTTTCCTTTTCCACCGCCGCTGAAGCGCAGACAAAATGACTCCGAGGAGCGGCGATAAGGTCTTTGCGGAGCCTAATAAACCCGTTAGCATGTGCTATCGCGCGCCACAGTTGCGCTCGGGCCTACGTCCGTCGTCAAAATCCCATTCGCTTCCTCGCGCGGAATTGGAAGCGCGGATGTAACATTGCGAGCCACGTCGCCGCGTTAAAACGCTTCCGTCATTTCCCGCAAAAAATTACCAGAGGATTGCTCTCTCTCTCGCTCTCTCCGTGCGTTGGCATTTCGATTTCCGCTTTGGCAGGAATCCCCATCATCATCATCATCATGAGCAGCCATTGTCGATCCACTGCTGGATGAAGAACCACCTCCCCCTCTACCAGAAGCCACCCATCGTCTCTTGCTGTCCTGCGAATAAGGAAGAAAAATCATGCTTACGCGTGGATTCTGCTTGAGCTTTCGAGCGTGCGTTTATCTTCAGAAGTTGGTAATAGCGGTATGGAAGTCGGCGTGCTGGTGCTAGTAGGTGGATTATCTCAAGTATGGAGTTGTGAAATAAGAACAGGGAGAGTATAAATCAGTTGTGACCGTATCTAGCTTACACCTAGATACGGTGTCTTCATCCTGGGAATCCTCGACGAATCTTGGAGTGAGACGTCGGACATCGTGCCGCTGAACAACACGCGTCACTGAACATGGGCTGGTTACGTCGAATGACAATAGCCTATAGCCCTAATCTCATGATGAGGTTATTCGAAGGCGGATAATTTCGGGAGGACATCACTGAAGGCCTAGGTGTAAAATATACGGCCCGCCACTGGCGCCAGGGTACAGCTTTATATCGTCACTCTTACCGTCATTAATACGTCAATCCACTGCTGGATGCTGGCCTCCCCCATGCTGTGCGGGCTGCGAGGAGTATTTGACCATACCTCACCACGTTGGTCGGTGTTGGGTGGGTGAAGGTGGGGTGGAGTGCGGAACAACTTTGGATTTTGCCCCACTGCCATCCACAGTGTTTATTGCCCATGCGTTTTGCGCATGTCCAGGCTCAACCCTGCCTTAGCTTTCAAAATGTGATGACATGCTAAGAGGCTTACCCTCATGGTCATTAATAATAACGAGTAAAATGTAGTCAATATTTGAACTTGCCTTTCTCTTGAAAATAGGGTCATGGAATCTGCCCGCTTTACTGGTGATGGATGACACTCTATTTTTTAATTGAAAAAACAGGACAATGTAACTGTATTGGCCAAATATTGCAATGCTGAAAAATGGCCCGTAAATTACTCAATGCGATTACACATTGCAACATCATCCTCGATTGCAAAAACTTTGCAGGCCCCTTTAAAATGAAGTCGTGAGACTCAGCGAGGCATTTTGGGTAAATAAAACATAACAGTGATAATAATAATAAAAGGTCAGTAATGAACGGACAGTCTGAATCTGAGCCGCCTGACATTCAGAGACTTAATGTTTTCCTTGGCAGGGTCAATCTCTAATGGAGCTGCGATGACCGTGTTTCGCCATCAAAAGGCACGAATCCACTCCTAATTACACGATCGCATTTACATCCATTTCAAAAGGAACGCACAGATATGAAACCAGATTTACTTTTGATAAATTATTTTTGGTAAATTCTTTAACAAAGACTCGGCCTGATTCAGCTCGCGTGCGTGTGCATTGAAGATGAATGTCTCTTTAACACACACACACACAAAACGTCTTTTATGTTATTTAATTTTCATGCAGTAACCTTGGCGATGCGAATTTGTAACGCAAATGTGTCGTCATCGGTGGCATCACGTGACGAGAAATTTTCAAACGACCCAACCTATTGTCCGCAAATGAGATTCCGCGGATTTTTGGATTCGCAATAAGGCAAACCAATGCGGCGCGCGCGAGCTTTGGCGCCACGCACAACTCGCACACGGTGGTCTCGGGGGTCGTCGTTACGGGTTGCGCTAAGCTCGCCGCGGATAAATCCGCAAAACTTCCGACAAGCGTCGATCAGCAGCCCCGCACAGCCCCGCACAGCCAGGGCACTCTGACGCGCCGCGCGCCGTGCGGAGTTTTTCTCGAGCGAAATCCCAACGCCGCGCGCGCCGTCAATTAGCGCTGTCCGTCCTGCTCGCCGCGCGAAATTATTAGTAGCCACGGAACCCCACTTGCGTGCGTGCGCCGGTAGCACCTGTGATGTCGGGGCCAGAGGGAAAAGCTAAGTCTGGCATGCGATCGACTTGCACCGAATCGCAGTCAAATAAACAACCCGCTGGCCTCTCCGCTCCTCCCAACTTGACATTACTCGCACGCACACATCCCTCCACTTCACTGCCTGTGATTGTGCCCACACAATCGCTTGGCTTTTCACAAGCCGCCTTGCGAAACCCCAACGGTATCGAATACGCATTGGCTTATTTTGTGAAAAGAGAAACTAAAGTCCTGGCTGCTTCAACTGACTTTTTTTTATATGTGCCACCCTGTGCGGTACCACGTGTAGGGAGTTGCTACTTTCAACTTATGAAGAAGCTGCCAGGATGCGGAGCGAAACGTCCGACAATCGTGCCGGACGTTACGCTGTACAACCCGAAATGCATCGCAGAGCCGCACGGCACCAACAGCGAAATCTCTACAGAGTGGAAGGGCTGTCTCGTTCCCGGTAAGGCCTCAACGGATCTGTTTCTGAGCTTGAAATAAATACCGTATACCTGCACGATTTCCTGAGATTTTATAATCAGCTTTGCCCGTAGCGTGCCACGGGATGTTCCTCACGATGTCCGACGTTTTGCTGCGCGTGCTGTGAGCTTCTCGAGGAACTGAGCTGTTCCTTCTTTTCAGTATAATAACCTGAAAGAACTCCCGGCACGTGGAGCGCAACGTTGGACATGCTGGCGGATAAGAGGCCGGACAACCGCGCAAACCCTACGCAGTGGATTTCACTATTGCTCCGTGAGATTTCAGGCAGGACACATGCAATGAACAGACTTTTGATGTTGAACTGTGTGTTGGTGTCCCCAGTGAACGCGCGCGCAACGCGTTTATACGGATGTAAGACGCTTCGAGATGCTGTGGCATTTAGGCGCCATATAAATGCAAATCCTTATCCTTATTTTACACGCCCGGAGGCGCAGCCTTTGTTATTCCGTAAAAATCCACCAAGTCGGAAGAGGAGTATTCTGGGTAATTGGTAGGAAGGTAAAGGTTCGGGCCCTGCAATTTTTTGGTCACTCCATTGCTGGCAGAAGGGCCTCAATTTGGTAGAGCTCTAGACAGCCACGTTAGAAGATATTTTTGGCCAATTTCCACACTGGCCAGATGTCTCGGAAGAGGTGGGAGTTACCCACACTTTACCCCACCACCCCGATAATGACTATACTTGTGCCACTTTGAAGGTTTACGGGAAATGCAGCTTGCTGATGTGTACTTAGGGGCACTTAAGAGATGCAGTCGTGATATTTTCGGCTGAGTGGGCCTGTCGTAAATCACAGGTTTCAGGCGAGCTTCTTGTACGCCTAGGCTCCCACTCCCTGTCCTACCTCTCTCGTTGTAAACTCTCTACTGAGGCGCTTCGGAGGTCAGAACACTGAGCCGGCACAAAAAAAGACCCTGGGTTCCAATCCAGGTTGAGTAAGAATAATACAATTTATAACGAGTGCAAATTCCATCCCTGGTTATGGACGAGACACGGATATGTAGGTTGCCAGGAAACTAGTGAAAGGGGGGGAGTCAGCCAGGCGGTCAGCCGGCACAAACCCGCCAGACACTGTTTTCCTATGTATTATGATGTTATCGGCCAATTCATTAATGAGTGATTCTAAGTTGTGGGAGGAAACCGGAGGACCCATAGGAAACTCCCGCAGAACAGGGGGACAGCACACAAACTCCACACAGAACGGCGCCTGCGACGGGAATCGAACTACCTCGGGCAAGACTCTCTTTGAGGTGCTGATGTTGCCACTGCGCCACAGTCACTGCCTGTGATTAAATCGGGTGCTCAAGTAGAACGATTCGATAGTCCCAGCACAGTTATGAATCACTCACATAGAGACCCAAAGACTTGTACAAAAACTGAGTTGTGATTAAACTGCGTTCTCAAGTGTAGGGAGCTGATGGTCTCAGCCAGGTCACCATTGATGTGCACTAAAAAATATCACTTGGTTGTGCGCTCAACTTGGTCAGATTCCAGCTCTTGAGGAGTAAAATATCGGTTTTACTATTTATTCGATGAACGTTACTCTCATATGCAAAGCATGGTGGAAATTCAATATTGCTATGGTGGGGGCGAGTCTATCCATACCACAACCACAGTTGACTTCCTTACAAAGTGGTACCAACTTTATCGACCCCAAGTGGATGATGGGGTTGTCACAGCCTGCTCCGCCAACCAGGATTTGAACTCGCAACCTACCGATTGGAAGCCGCTCACTCTACCGGTGAGCCACTTGGATGGTAAAAAAAAAAATACACCAATTAGGCGAGGATCATTGAAGTCTATGGGGAAAAAATGATAATCCAAATAAATCCCTCAAGAAGTGAACATGGGTCGGGTCAGGAAACGGTTTTAAAAGGCTGCACATAACGTGATCCCATTGTGATTATGCCATCCGTGCACCTTAGCCGTTGTTGAAATTAAAAAGGACAGTGCTGGGGAAAATGGATTGGCCTTTTAAAACGAAAAGCCCCAGTTCATTAAGCCTCCGCTGGATTCACGAATCGTTTGTTGTGCCGCTAAATTGATTAAACTCCACTTGGGAGTAAGTCTGTTATTTTACCGTCTTCACACAGGGACGTGAGAACGGACATGGCGGAAGAAAGAACACTGAGATGGCTAAAGAGAGATCTTGCCCGAGGCTGCCTGACACGAAAGAGGGCCCCACAACGGGCCTTTTTTGTTGTTTTTACTAATGAAAAGGATGGGCCACATGGGGCATTCCGCCCCAGGCCTTCCACCTCTGGGGACCGCCAGAAACCCCTGTGCAGCCCTGGACGTAGGCCCCAGGATGGAAGCGAGACAGTGCAGACCGGACAGCATCTATGCGATCTAGCAAAAGGAAGGAAGCGATGGCGAGGCGACTGGATGGCACAGTGAGTCGCACTGCCGTCTCACAGCGACAAACGGTGCCGGGTTCGATTCCCGGCTCTGGTGCCTGTCTGTGTGGAGTTTGCATTTTGTCCCTGTGTCCACGTGGGTTTTCATCGGGTACTCTGGTTTCCTCCCACCGTCCAAAGACAAGCTGCTGCCTAGGTGAATTGTCCTGACTAAATTGCCCCTGGTGCCCTAATATGTTATAACTTGCTTTCACTTCACTGATTAGACAACTGTTAAAAAGAGCTACATAGCTCAACAGTTCCTTTCAGTTTAAATAACAACTGATTGACTGTATGGCTTTTCCCATGAATGACCTCTTGACCTTGAACCGCGAACGCTGCGTCCCACAATAACTAGTCACGTAAATCCGTCGCCTGCCAGGATTCGACGACGTGAAGAAACTATGTGCCGAGATCATCAAACGCTTCTCCGTCTCTTCCTGCGTCTGGGGGTGCGACACGTAACAAAATGTTCCTTTCTCACGGTGGCGTCGAGACACGGCGCTGCGGCGCGAAGATGGAGAGACAGAGAGAGAGAGTGAAATATTCCCAGTGCTCCAGGACGGCCGCTGCTACGTTTTGTACTGAAACCCCCCCCCCACAAGACAAAATGCCTCATATAGTCCGTAACAGACTGTAGAGTCAAATGCTGCTAGCGAGCACCTATAAAGGCGAACACGGCACACAACGGGGTGGGTGGCCAGCACCACGCCCCACCGCCTTTGTCTAAACACCGGAGCACGTACTCACATAAGGGCGAAAAAAAACAAAGACAAAGATCCCCTATATAGCCTTAACAGACTGAAAAAAACACACACATGCACACACGCACCGGCCAGATGAAAATGTACAATCTTAAGTTTACACATTTCGCAGCTCAGTATGAGGTCCCGTTCTTTCTCGCCTTCCGTTTTTTTTATTTTTCCGACATAGCATGAGAGGAGGGGGTGGCTGTAAACGTGCACGGTTGTTGGGCGAGCGATGGTAGTGGCTGTTTTATTGTGCGCTATCGCTCACACTTACGCGACGTTTTAATAGGAAACGCGGGTGCCGGTGATTGCTTCCCCTCTTCATTACGCAAAATTGCCACGTGGCTCGCTATGTGTGTGGCGTACGTGTGTGTATAGTCATCATCCCTCGACATACAAAAGGGTTACATTCCTTAAAACCTCTCTGTCAAGTGATTTTTTGGGTATCAAATTTGATTATCCAACTGCATGATGGCTTTTTTAATGTGCAGCATTTTAATTTTTTGAGACGAAATGTGTTCTAGCAAATTATACTTCCGTACATCGAAATATAGTCCCTAAATACTAATTTCCGTTATAGATAATCTCCGGTATAAAGAGTTGCCGTATATCGAGGGATGCTTGTAGGTGCATTAGAAGGACGTAGTTCCTACCGGGAGGGTGTGCGTGTGCAGTGAGCGGCCAGACCCAGAGATTCATTTTTATCCAGGTCTGTTCGCATCAGCAACCAATAAAAAAATATTTCCGCTCTCATACACCACATCCAGTATATCTCTCGCTATGGCTGCGGCTACTGATCGCGTGCCACCTTCTCCAGGCTACGAGGAACTCCGGAAAATATTTCTGCTCTGAGCACAGCAACCCAGTGTACCTCTCGCTATGGCTGTCGCTAACTTGTCACGTAGCCACCGACTCCAGTCTCACAGCGACCCGGAAAATATTCAGTGAGGTATGAAGCCTTGCGTGAGAGCGTTCACGATGACATTAAATGATTTTACGAGATTGTAGGTTACGCGATGACAGGAAATTAATTGGCACTGCCACGCTATCTTGACGAACCTTTGGCCTGCCGTACAGAATTGGAAATCTTTTTTTTATGTATATGTACTGCAGCCTGATTTATGTTTTTGCCGATTGACTAAATGCGGCATTACCAATTTAGACTGCTGGGTGGATAGAGGTGATAGGGGCGAATGTTAAGAAACTTGCACCATTATTTCAGCTGCTGCACCAGACGGTTGAATCGAACCGGTGACCTCTGTATGGCAAGTCTAGCGTCAAAGCCATTACAATCACTGTAGCAGCTTTCTTTGTATTTTTGTTTACCTGCAGTGTAACTCTGCAGGTTTGGAAAGAGAATCCAATTCTCTTGACTCTACGCGTTCTACCGTTATCAGAGGTAGGACACCGCCATCTGTATTCAGTGTGTAATCAAGTAAAGTGTCGCTGCGTTTTAAGATAGCATCGAAGAAAGACAAAGTGTTGAAGGTTTTTTCCACATTTCACCTTCATGGTCAAAAGCTAATTACAGAATTGCTGGTGATACATCCAGTGCAAGGCACCATCACGTCCTTCTGCTGGATCCTGATGCTGTCATAAAGGTGACATTCACTTTATGAGATCTGTTCTGACAGTAATGATGCCTCCAACGTGGGAGACGGAACGTCGTGAAGGAGAGAGAAGGAACGCTTGATACGGCTATCCCGAAAGAGCAGGTTTTAAGAGTAAGTATCAGTGTCCCATCATCTGGTTTAGGTCTTCTCTTCCCTTTGGTCGCCATCCTCTGGGTATCACTTCTATGCCTGTACCGGCCACCTGCCCTCCTCCAGGTGTTTTCTAAAACACTGCCAGGCTGGCTAGGGTTAGAGATTATCGGCATAAAGCACTATCACTAGAGTACATGGTGTGTCTCTTCATGAATAATCTGACATTATTCCCTGTTTACAAGCATCGTGAGGACAAAAAGGGTGAGAATAATGGGACATGGCAAAATATTTCCCAGGTCGGTACTCCGGATTTGTGTTAATAATGTGTAAAAATTATATCTGTTCCGTACTATTCTCTGGGATGTTCGGTAAAGCAAGGCAAGACAGGTAGCACTCGTCAATGCACAGATGTGTCTTAAAGAAAGCGACAATGTGGAAGTATTTTTCTCAAATTTGTGGTCAAGGTCAAGGGATCATTTACGGCCAATGTCGTTGGGGTCACCACCCCGCACCTCAGCATCGCTTCGCTTCGCTGCAGCCTGGCGCTATGGCAAAAATTGATATCCATCTGCTCCTACAGAATTCCAACCATCGTTTGAGCAGTAGGAATTCCAGGATTTTTTGAAGACCAACTCGCAGGTCGGGGGGGGGGGCGGTTAGGCGGGAACTTCAAGGTGGCAGAGATATGGTATCACAGCAAGTAGATTTGTGTGCCTGTCTATAAGAACCAATGGTTGGTATCTCCTCTCTTGTGTGTGGTATCGCCTGTCTAACGGTCACTCAATGTTTGGGTCATCGTTCCATACTTAGTAATTCGAGCCGCGGAACGTTATGTCATTACCGCCAATTCAATATCACCGATGATGAAGGCATATTGGAAAGCGTAACGGAGCGTATCCCGATGATAATGATGATAACGTATGGGGGCCCTATGAGGTACTGACGGACTTTCTAGGTGACTGACATCCGCGGGCCAGCGGCGAGCCCCGCGTGGCTGGCACGGTGGCGTGGTGGTAGCGCTGCTGCCTCACAGAAAGAAGCACCTGGGTTCGACTCCCGGCTTGGGTACATTTTTGTGTGGAGTTGGCATGTTCTCTCCGTGTCTGTGTGGGGTTTTTGCCAGGTACACCGATATTTCCTCCCATAGTCCAAATACGTGCTGCTCCCTATGTTAATTGTCCTGACTAATTTTGCACCCAGTCCACTGAGATTTTTTTTTTTAAACCTGACTGACAGTTTTGTATTTAAGCTGGAAGCAACCGTTGAACTACGTAGCTCTTTAACAGTTACAAATCTCGGCACACAGGGTGCACACATAGTGAGGACAATAAACCTATGCAGCAGCATGTCTTTAGACTGTGGCAGGAAACCGCAGTACCCGGCGAAAGCCTACGCGGACACGGGGGGAGAACGTGCAAAACTCCACACAGAAAGGTACCCGAGCCGGGATTTGAACCCAGGTTCTTCTTGCTGTGAGGCGGCGGCTGCGGCGGCGCTACTCGCCGCGTCAATGAGTGACCGGCGACGCCAGGGCACGCCCCACGCCGCGGGCTTCTCTCCCCGCGCCGGGCACCAGTGCCCTCCTGGCCCCGTCGCCTGCAATTAGTTCCAGCAGCCTGCACACGGGTTCGTGTGCACTGCCCTTGCGTGGGTGCTGCTCTCTGTGTGGTTGCTCTGCATGCTTGGTTGGTCACTGTGGGTGGGTTGTTAGCCTATTCGGGGAGGCTATTCGTGGTTGCTATCAATGCGTGGTTGTTACGTGTGGTGGTGTTTTTGTGCTGTTGCTACGCGTGGTTGCTATGTGTGGTTGGTCTCCGTGCGGTTGCTATGCGTGGTTGCTCTCTACGCGTGGTTGCAGTCAATGCGTGCTTGCCGTGTGTAGTTGATTGCCTCTAGCCAAAGACAGGCACTGCGCATACACACACACGTATACGTGTACACGCGCATTTAACAATCCGGGCCGCAATAATTAATTAACTCTGAGAGGTTGCAGAGTTAATTAATTAATGGGGTCTGGGGTTGGGTGGGGGAGAGAGGGGGGCATTGTGATGTATCGTATTTTGTGGACAAATGTCCAGAATCAATTCCACTTGCTCACCTCAATTGAGCCGCTTTAGCATTCACACGGGCTGCTGCTGCTGTGACTGGGGCAATGGTGGATGCATTGTGCTTACAATCCACAGGCCGCATGTTCGATCTCTCGGCGCGTCTATTGTCAGTCAGTCAGTCTGCATTTAAGCTGGAACGAGACGTTGAGCTGCGTAGCTCTTTTTAACAATTGTCCAGCGGTGAGGGGTAAGCAGGTTACAACAGAGAACTATACACCAGTAGTAAAAAACAACAACTGGATAAACATAAATACGAAAATATGAAATAGGTGAATATATAAAAAATATTGTAAACTTGCACTAGATAACATTCGACTGATTGAATCTGTCACACATTGACATTCATAGCAATCTCATCGGTGTGATTAACGTCAAATTTCAACGGAAAGTTACAACACGAGACAAAAGTTAAAATAATTAGTAAAAAAACCGAGAACACTAATCATCACGAGAATCATCAGGCAAAGCACAGCAATTGATATTTGTTCTTATATTGGAGAGAAAGGGGCACATTTGGGTGCATCGCAGTCAATCGGCGGGTCGTGTGTGGTAGGGAAAAGTGTCGGTGCCAGCGAGGAAGAGTAGGCCAAATACCCTCTTCGAGCGAGCTCTCGTGGAGAGGTTCTCTGCCAGCGGTGGTGTGCACATGGCCATTTCAGTGCTGCGCCTTTACCCCTTCACCTATTACACAGGATGACAGCCTTGGTGAAATTTTACGGAATAATTCAGGCTGGGCCTCCTCCGGGTGCGTAATTTAAAGGATCGGGATTTGTAGTTTGCACACACACGCACAGACTTCTTAGTGCTTATAGCGTCTGTTGTTTTTCTTTCACATATTGGATCGATACTGTGGTCACAGAATTTGCGATACAATTTGCCAATCCATTTTTTTTGGCAGCGTGTGTGATTTCCCCCCGCTCTCCCACGATTTTTGAGATACAATCCTAATGAGATGACATGTATACTCAAATAGCCATCCTTTCAGTAACACACGTTTATTAATACGTCCAATAATAAGGGATTACTTGATAACAGCACTCATTTCACATCGTTATCACGTCGTTCACTCATATTGGCCACACATAGAAACTGGAACCACTAAAGTGATGCCACCTCAGAGATGTCTGGTGTTGTCCGTACGAATCCCACCGTGTTCTGGCCGCCCCTTTGTAATTCTTTCGGACGCCTTTGGAGGAAATCTTTCTCGTTCAGGAGCCGTCACAAATTGAAACGTTCTGACAAAATATCGGCGCAATCTGACTTGTCAAGTGACAACAAATAAGTAATACCATTTTTGTGTTCAGTCAGTGTCCGGCAGACCGAGTCTTTAACGAGGAGGCATCCGACTGAAGTTCACAGGAACAATAACCATGATAGTAGCAGAAGTAGCGATAGAAGAGTGATAAGGAGGCAACTAACCGCCGGTGAGTGAGTGAGTGAGTGGAGCGAATCGGTGGGCTCTGGATCATCAATCACTCCAACCGCTGCTTTACTGAATCCTGTCAAGAGCCGGATGATGTGAGGCTCCGGTGTTGTATTTCCTTTGCTCGTGCCGTATCCCACAGAGGATCTATAGAGACCCGTTACCCACCCGGGTCCCAAGGTCTCCCCCCTTTTCCTCCCCCACATCTCCCTCTCCACAACCTAATTAGAATGCAAATTGCGACGCTGGCGTATCCTGTGTTGCAGCCCGCACAACTAATTTGCGTCGCTGATATGAAGACCCCTCATTATTACTATTATTTTTATTACGATTACGCATGTTTGCCCAGAAAAGCCTCAGCGAGTCTCGGGACTATATTTTTTATGAGGGTCCTGCAAAGTTTTCGCATTAGAGGATGATGATTGCCACGTAACACTGTTTTCGAAGCCAAGCTGAAAGACGACCATGTCCAGAAGCTAGCCATCGTGCTTCGAAGAATCGCAAAGAAAAAGAAGATTTGAGTAATTTACAGCGTAATGACCAAATCTGCCATATTATTATTATACGTTATTCCATGAAGGTCCTGCCAAGTTATCGGAGTAGTGGGAGGGTTGGCGGGTGGCAAAGATTGCTGTGCATTTTCCAATTGGCTAATTTGCGACGTAATTCATTTTACATTTGTGCAAACTCGGTCCGTGACGCCGGCTTACAAATGGCCCCATTCGTCCCGAATGACGCCACGGACCATCGACGGCACACTGTGAAGCATACGGCGCGTTGTAACATTACAATTTAATGTGCACCACGGGGATAACCAGGGCAGCCACCGGATTCGAACCGTCTTCTTCTTTGTGATTCTTCGAAGCGCGATGGTTAAATTACAGTTTCCCATTTTCTTACACAGCCCCT
>JAZEWU010000032.1:5847679-5860935 GCA_036362915.1 Geotria australis | reverse complement strand
GGCTCCCCATTTGGAGTTGACCAGTTTTCGTAGGATGTTGTTTCGGGAACCGACTTTCAATTTGGTGTTTTTGACGTGCTCCTTAAAGTAGAGAGTGCAGTCCAGGGTTACTCCAAGGTAGACAGGGTGCTTACGGTGCTCATTAATTCATTGTCAGAAACCGCGTATTCCTGTACAGGGTTGGGGTGAGTCGGAGCCTATCCCGGCAGGCACAAGGCGCAAGACAGGGCTATGCCCAGGATGGGACGCCGTCCGTCAAAGGGCACGGGGGCAATTTAATCAGTATGGGTCGTTCCATTGCCTATCACGTCTTCAGTTTTCATAGTAAATTTGATGTTTGGACCTTGGTCTCCAAGGACACTGATTTCCTTCACGCCTTGGCGGCAGGCTCAATTGTCCTTAGTATTAATAATAATAATCTACTTTTGTAATGCGCGCATTTTCTCCAGGCGCGTTGCACTCGTTGATTCGGAGGCGCGGAGCCCTGCTCAGTCCGTTTGTTGTGAGTCGGTGAAGAGGTGACTTTTTAAAAGTTTTTTGAAGGCTAAGCAGGTTTGAGCCTTGGGTAGTTAGCGGTCAGGGCGGATATGAGGCGGTCGGATATGCGACCGTGACCTTACAAATGTGGTGAAGTGCAGGCGTGAACCCATGCAGTGGGGCTGTTCAACGCTCGCGTCAATGCAGCTCTCCAATCAAATTCCCCAATAAGATGTTCTCTTGCACTTAGCGGGTTGGTAATTTCGGGTTCTCAGCATTTTTCCCGTCTCGTGGAATCGTGACACGATAACAGCGGCAGACGCGAAAACGATTTCTTCTCGGTAGACTGCTCACGCTTCTGGGCGACTGCGCACGGAATCCAATAGATTTACTGGCGGCGGAGGTGCTGGTGGTGGTGGCGTGAGAGGAGCAGAAGGGGAATGCATTCAAACTGTCCCTCCCCGGGGAATAGAATCTAACTCAATCCCCTAGTGTCCAATTGAGCCTCCCAGGCACCGTTCATTTGACTGTGTGGCTGAACAATTGCTATGAGTAAGGATTCTCTTCTGCTTTTTGAACGGCGGCGAGGAGGAGTTGATGAGGCGTGATTTATATGTTAATGTCAAGGTTGGTTCTATCCTTGCGTACGGAGACAATACGGGCGGCAAGGTGGCGCAGTGGTTACATCTGCGCCTCACAGAAATAAGGTCCTGCCTGAGGCGGTTCGATTCCCGTCTCGGGTGCCTTTCCGTGCGGAGTTTGTGTTCTTTCCCTGTTCTGCGTGGGTTTCCTCTGGCTTCTCCAATTTCCTCCTACAATTAAAAAAACACTCATTAATGAATTGGCCGATAACATGATCGAAAAGAAGCATTGTCTGGTGAGTTGGCGCCAGCTGACCGCCTGGCTGACTCCCCCCTTCTCTGCGGTGTCCTCGCTACGCCTCCGTATACGTGTGTCGTCCATGACCAGGCGTGGAATTGTCGCGGCGCGTTGTAAATTGTATTATTATTATTAGGAGCCTAATTGCCAATGTCGAGGCCTGCCAGCCGCGAGAGGGGCGCCAGGTTGGTGAGTGTTCCCGTGGACGCCTTCAGGAGTAGCCTGATGAGTTTCTGAGTTGCCGCAGCCGGTGAGAGTTCGAATTAATTCGCCTGATAAATTTAAACGAGCAGCAAGCCGACCCCTCGGCATATCTCCCTTCCGCCCCCCGTCTCCCTACCTCCTCTCTACCCCCCCGTGTCACCCATCTGCCCCCGCTCTCCATAGTCCCTTACATCGTCCCCGTTGTACACCGCTATCCACCCGTCCCCTTCTCTACCCATGCTCCCACTTCTCTCCCCCTCTCTCCCCCGTGGATCTTTATCAAATGCACACCCCGGCTGCGTTAAAACATTTTTTTATCAAATCTGGCAAATCCTTCCAAAACGCGTTACTTCTTTATGGTCACGCGCCCGGCTCCCAGCCTCGGTAATGGCACGGGGATATTAAATCACATCCAGCCGGGTGACCTTAGTTTATATGACTGGGTCAATATTGCGGCGTGGTAGGCAAATGCACACTAGCCGCAAGGGAATCGTAGGATTTCGAAAGTCAATCACTCACAGTGTCAACAAGTGGCCTTGTAGGGTTAAATAGATTGTATTTTACAGCCTAGGATCACGTCCATGTACAGTTGTGTGTATCTGGCATTAGCAAGACGATTCGTACGCGTGTATACCGGTTTCACGTTTGTTATGGATCATCAGTAGTGCAGGGACGCCGCTGTGCTGTAATGGTCAGCACGCTTGATTTGTGATTCATATGTCGCCGGTTTCATGTCAGGACATGGAAACATCCATTGGGAACTCTGCCGGCTAGCAGTGCGTCACGCTGTCAGAGAACAAGCCAAAAATATGTCGTAGAATAGGCTCTAACTTGCTTCGACAGATCTACTTCATCCACGTAAGGGACACACGTTTTATTCTCCCTGCCAAGAGCGTTCATCACTTTCCAAGGTGGGGCGGGGGGGGGCGGAATCACCCCCACCTGATGCCCCCCCGAAATCCACCACTGGTCACATGCCAATCAAACAAAGATGTTTCAATCTCAGAGCTGGTTATCTGGAATAAGCCAAATTGAAAACCCAAGATCAAAAAGATGGCTCGTTTGTGCAGTGATTAGTGACCAGGCTAATACCATCAATTCACTCCACATGAGAACCCAGTTTAATCGCAGGCAGGTGGTGAAACCCCAATTCAAACGCGTTCCCGTCATTGTATTCCAGGTTTGCTATTGACATCACGTCACGATCAGAGAGAAGAATCAATTCAGCAGTGCAGCACCTTGCGTGGATGATGGCCCGTTGAAGCAAATATAATTGAGCTACTTACGAGATCCTTTTACGTTACCTCTTATCTACACTAGTGGGCACACTGTCAAACACCCTGTGGCAGAGATTGTCATCACGTGGCAGGCAACCGAAAATGTTTATTATTTGATTTTCAGAGATTGAATTTTTCCACATTCGGGAACAACCCTAATGTACAGTGGGTGTTGTGTTTGTACCTTTATTGGAGAGTGGGCTGACACCATCACCTCACCAAGAACCCCGTTTGATCACAGACGATTCAATCACCAACCTGGATTCGAACCCGGGACCATGGCAGTAGTGCCAGCTCGGTGCTCGTATTCCCAATCCACCTGGCCACCTCATCCCTGTGGCACCTTTTTGCGATGTTACGATCGCATCGTTTTGCTCGCTCTCCTGCATTTAAAAAACATTGCAGGCAATGTAATGAGTCCACATCTCTATTTGCTGACCCAACGGATAGTCTCCTAAGTGATGGGCACCGCAGCCGCCGCGCTGCTGCGCGTGGGTGCCTTCGTTTCAGCGCGATGCGCGGCAGCCCGTTCACGACACGATGGGCAGTAATTTACCGAGTAATACGGCGCTAACGAAGAACTGCATGGACAACACGGAGAGCGCGCGCCGCTCCCGTGAATACTCAAGTGGCCGAGAAAGTCACCCCCTTGTAGAGCCTAGGCATGAAACAAGAGCGCGCAAGCTGTGCACAATAATCATAATAACACAATATTTTTGCGACGCGCGCATATTCTCCGGGCGCGTTGCACCCGTTGATTCGGAGGCGCGGAGCCTGGCTCAGTCGGTCTGTTGTGAGTCGGTGAAGAGGTGACTTAAAAAAAAAGTGAAGGTTGTGGGGGATTGTGTTAGGCGTAATAGACGTGGCAGGCTGTTCCAGGTTTTGGGTGCCGCGACCGAAAATCGGCGTTGTGCAATGGTTGTGCGTGAGCGCGGTGTGTGGAGTAGGTGCTGTGATGAGCTGCGTAGAGTGCGGGATTGTGTTGCGGCGAGTGGCCGGAGTAGTGATGCGAGGTATTTAGGGTGTCCTGTGTGGATAGCGCGATGGCATATTATTGCTGTTTTATAAGTGATGCGTTGGTGGATGGGTAGCCAGTGTAGAGTCTCCATGCATTTTGTGGTTGGTTGGTAGATCGCACAAGCCGACTCCATCTCCCACACAGAAGTCTTCGTCTCGCAAAGAAAAAGAGAGGACTATTAAATGTGCACTCTTTGCCATCAGCGTCTATGAAGGTCAACCCGTGATCGGATGAGGCTTTCCCAAGCCACCTCTCACGATCTTGCGATGTACTGTATTCTTAGCATCCCCCTGCTACTGTACCATCCCAACCGACGCTGGGGTTGGCGGATCCACAGCTGGTGGGAATTGGAGTGGGCATGGTTTAGGTGTCTCACTCAAAGGGGGTTTGGGGGGAGGTTGGTGACGATACCGCATCATGTGTCGACCAGAGGGCGTTTGAAAGGATTTCAGATGTAATAATAATAATAGCATTTATATGTAGCTCTGTAATATCTGCTTCTGTGGACTTAAAGTACAGCAAATTACTTATTTGGCCAGTCGCTTGTGGCCAGGTGGAGACCATCAACTCACTGCGCATGAGGATCTGGTTCAGTTACATGAAGCTTGCTGCCTGAATTCGAACCCAGAAGGACCTGAACACATTTTAGAATCCAGTTATAAAAAGTGCGTTCCTTTGTGGGCTTATCCAAAAAGCAATTTATAGGACGCCTATTTTAGGTTTGTCTCGTGTTATTTTTAAATCTCCACACTATTTTGCGCGCTTTTTTAAAACGTGCCGCTACGTGAATTGAGGCTCATTTTGAGATTCTAGCTGAAAGGTTCGTTTTCATGCAATGTCAAGTCGTGACAAATGTAATGGGTTTTTTTGTGTCTTGGCGGTTATGAATACGGGGACTTTGAAACGTGTAGGTTTTTATTTTTACTCCAGCATTAACCGTTTCACTTATCGTTACATGCGGCTTGGTTTGGAGCCGTCATCGATCACTCAAACAGATCGTGCACGCTCTTGATTTAGCACGACGCACTGAGCATTCGCTCCTTTAAAATCGTGCCGATGTTGACACGTACCAAAAAGAGGCTCGGGCGTTTGCGTTGGTATTGCACTTGAAGGCACACTTCACGGGCTATCACGACATTATCTGACCGTGAGCAATTATGGCCCTAACGAACTGAGATGGGTGATAACCTCAAGGAGAAAAAAAAATGAGGACAGGCTAAAAATAAAAGATAAAAATCGCGCGCGACGAGTGTTTCATTACGCTGGAATATATTTCAGCTGTCCGTCGTCTCTCCCGCTCGCTCTTTTGTCGGGTATTGAAACCATGGATGGCTGAAAGAATCTTCAGTATTTTCCATGATTTATTTTTTTCATATCTTGTGATTTGCAAATTGCATTCAAAACCACCGTAATTTGTCACTCGTGGTCCTTGACGAGAGTAATTGATGGTTGCGCATTAATTATATATATATTTGTATGCAAGTGTGCCCAATTTGACCGTCGCTCATTAATTAAAATCGACCGCAGTGCCTCGTGTTTTATTGAAATTGTTAGGGATCAGTGCAGTTCTCTTTTTTTTCTCCTTTACTCCAACGGATTGATCTACAAAGTGCCACAGCTACTAGGGTGCTGCTGCTCTACAATTCCGTGTGACTGCTGCAGAATTGGAACGACCACGTGACCGCATCTCATCACCATCAAACTCGCTGACCTCAGCTGCTCTCCTTGGAACCTGAGTAGCAGAACCTGATGCCCCCTTTTTCCACGATACATTTCAATTGCCCGTGACCAGATCACCCACCAACCTCGAATGCACCGTTAAATCGCAGAAGCTAGGCCAGGTCGAGTCTGGTTAGTACTCGGAAGAGCGACCGGCTTTTGTTGGTCTTTCTGTCTCTCAATATAACCCAAGGATGCATCGGGAGCGCACACATTTTCCCCTCACTACACGCAACCTGCCTTTCGGCTGGTTGTACCCACTGACAGTGTTGGGTATTTCAGAAGTGTTTAAGAACTTGCTCCATTGATCAAAACATAGAGCTCTGGATTACAAGTTCAGCGTGCTGTTAACCTTGAGTAATGATTTTGTTTTTAATAGAGCGCCCCCGGTTGCAGCTGTACCTGGCTTGCAGGCGGGCATTAGTCTGCAGACAGCAGTGGGGCAATGACTGCTATATGTAATCCCAGTTGGGTAATCTGTGGTGTCATTTTCCAATCTGGATAGTTCGGACCATAACGCCGGCACACAATGGACTACTCCTGCGAATGACTTAAGGAGATCTTTAATATCCACTGTAAAGCAGACAGCGTAGTATTCTTATGAGTTAATATACCCGTAGTAATAACCAGTGGGGCTTACCAGATTTGAACTGCCGACCTCTGCAACAAGCAACAAAGGCGCTACCGCGTTGGTCCACATCACCGTATACATTCCTACGTGAATGGCATGCATGGTTTTTTTTATCTACACACTGACAGGCTACAATGTATTTGCTTTCATACCACGCAATAGCGCCTACTTATTAAGCTGTTTTAACCCGTCATTCTGAGCCACAGCAGCCAGATTAGGAGCAAATGAGGTTCTCCGCATTCCTGAATGGCTCACTAGTATTCGTAATTGGAATACTGCACATTCTGTCACTTTTATCGGAATGTGTTTTTGTAATAGAAAAAAAATCTGCAAGTCGGGCGTGTGTTCACATAACATTTTTGGAAATCCTGAGTGTTTTTAGTCACATATACCACACGGTATAGATGCGTTATCTGATGAAAACGAACTCAATACATTCTGCAATAACACTGGCCTTTAAAAGAAAAAATATATAATTGGCGACGTTTCGGTCATGGGTCTCCTTCGTAGCACAGCAAATAAGCTTATTGGCCAAAACTTTGCCTATTATATATATTTTATTTTAAGGCCACGGTGCTATTATTGATGAGTGTGTTGAGTGTTCTTGTTAATTGGGCTCGTACACCACTGCCAACGCAACAGCGTCACCAAATAATTCAGTTGACGAACACTGATATGCTTTATGAGCTTTAACAACTGTGCTCCGTGCTATCTTTAGCGCCATTTGAATCGATTGTGAATTGACCGTCCTCGGTAAACATTAACTGCGCTCATCACCATTATCCGAACCCGCTTAATCCTGTATTAGGTCATGGGGTGGCCCGAGTCTATCTCGGCAGACACAGGGAGCAAGGCAGGGATATACCCAAGACGGGACGCCAGTCCATCACAGGGCATCGGGGGGAAATTTAGTCAACAGGTCAATTTACCTAGGCAATAGCACCAGCGTGTGTTTGGGCTGTGGGAGGAAACCGAAGTACCCGGCGAAAACCCAATCGGACATAGAGAGAGAAAAGCAATGTGGTCAGCACCAAAAATTATAATATGTTTAATATAAATGTTTAATACACGGAGCGGCTTGCACTCTTTTCCTATCTGTAACGGAGGCTTTGTGGCCGCACGCATTGCCTGTGGCGGCTGGTTTTGTGGAACATTGCATTATTTTGTTACGATCTCCAAGGCGTGAGGCGAAACCGGGGTGGCTTAGCTTGTCGTAATGGCAGCCCAACCAGCTCTGTTGCTATGGCGACGGGGCCGGTTACTACACTGCGCGCCGAGCGAGGCGTCGTCGTGCGCTGGGGTAGCGTGTGCCGGTGGGGCGAAGTGTGGGTACTCCCGCACACTCTCCAAAGATATCTCAGCCAGCGTGGAAGAGTAGGCCAAATTACCCACTGTGGGTGGGGACAGAGGCGGCTCACTGCCAAGAGCAGGGGGGGTGGGATGGGGCAAGGATCCCTGAGCAAATTAGGTCATTGCAGGATTGATCTTCTGACCATGATGGTGAAAGGGCCACCACGCGTGACGATTAATTATGTTGTATACACGCTCATTAACGGAGGGAAAACATCTCAATATTTACAGGACTGCAGAGCTTGGACACTTGTTGGTAGGGTCGACTAACGGTTTCCAGTTTGGTTCCTCGGCGATTGTGAGATTAAATTTGCATGAAAAACTCAGCATTTAAAGATAACACATCGTTATTTATATATAATGTGCACTGTTGCCTACAAGCAATCATGTTGAAAGCACCAGATCCTGTCAGATAGCGTCAGTTCTCGTAAGCAAAGCATGGTTGAGCCTGGTTAGAATCCCGAATATGTGAGCTGCATCACAAGACTTGCCAGGTGGTTTGTAGGCGTGCACGGAGTGGTATGGCCAGGACATGGCAGTGCTATCTCCCCCCTCATACGCTCGGTGGGTTTTCTCCAGGGTCTCTAGTTTCCTCTCCCGTGACAATCGTTAGTGGACTTAACCAAGGAGTCTCCTGAGAAGGAGTCTTGGGACTCGGTGAGAAACCCAGCACCGCGCTGTACACGAGGAGAGACACTCAGCACTGCCATCTCCTGGGCGCATCATCGGCATTTACGTCACCCTGTCGCATGATTTTTGTTCACAATCCCTGGTGTCTCTTAGGCTCGTATAAACATGCGGTAAGTTGTAGATTTTCACGGCTCGTTGTATGAGAATTGCTTCCCATAGTCGTTCTTTCGGCATAACCGTGTCGAGCGTGTCGCCTGATGTTGCCTCCAATATGGGAGACGAAACGTCGTGAAGACGATAGATGGAACACTCGACACGGCTATCCCGAAAGAACAGCTACGGAAAGCAAGTCTCATGTGGTCAGTGTCGCTCAGCCACGTCGAATCATGCCGTAGGTGTTGCTTATCCACATCTAAACACGTTGGGGGTGTCCGGACTTCCACATCACCCACAGTGGCCTCTTCCCTGCGCTCAACTTCGCTGAGATTCTGATATCCGACGAGACTCAGGGTGGCTGGGTAACAGGCAACAAATATATGAGCTGCCTGCAACGCGTAATTACAAGCGTTGCATTACCGCGCATGACTGGAGCGATTCGCGTGCGCGGGTTCGCAGACCTTAATTAAGTGGCGCGGCGAAGCCACTGCTTGACCTTTGCGACCGCAAATTTTTTTTACAGAAAAATGAAATCGGCATTGGCAGCAGCACCGGCGGCCCAGGTGCTTGTTACATCTCATGTTTGAGAGTCGCGACCTGGGTAGGTGGCAGGTCTTGACACAGACTGGTGCAGCAACTGTGGTCTTGGAACGGTACGGAGGAAAGCGGAGCCGAGAAGACGAGAAGCAAAAAAACTGACCCGTAAGAAAATGCACGGCTCAGTCTGACTGTCAAAAGTAGACAACAACTCGCAAGTTCAAGCTGATTTTCACTAATTAGGTGAGAACTCAAGAGACCAGGATTGGTCTCATTTGGGAGTTCTACCGAGGTCACCAGAATGACAAAGCAATCAAATAAAGTACAGCAATGAAGGAGATAGAAATCAGAGGGAAGACAACCGCGCGACGGGAAGCGAAAAAAACTGCATATAAATCAATATTAAAGAAAACGCAATTCCCATAACTAGGTTGGCACACGGAAATTATTTTTCAACCGTACAGTCATTAATTTACGGAAAGAACAGATGTAGGTAAGTGATTGCACTAATACGTAAACAAAAAAGGATTTATGTCAAATACAATTGCAAGTGAATGTATTACACAAAACAGAAGAGTGCTTGAGGCGGCAATCATTGCGTTATGGCGGAAACTTATTCCTTTGTAAATATTTACTAAATATATTCCATAATTTTGTTCCAACGACCTTGCCACTGCTCCTTTGATGGTGTCTGCAGTCGTACCGTCTGCTCCAGAAGTTGTTACTGTTGCACTCTTTTTAACTAAGGTCGAGAGTGTTTAGCTTAGCTGTGTGTTTTATACAGCAAAGGGTAGTGTCTACTTATTCATGCGTAACACTTGCAGAGTTCCCAATGGATTTATATTAATCTCACGATTCGACACCTATATCACAACTGGAATTTAATATTATATAATAATTTATTAGAATTGCTCTCAAAAGCTTTTAGGACAGCCTTGTCGAGCGTTCCTCCTCTTGAGGATTTTCTCCTCTCGAGCAGTTCTCACAGGGAATGAGTTCGACCTCATGTTGAAGGGGCAAACCTTAATCGGATTTTAAATGTGTACGTTTGTTGTAATGCAGGAATCCCCCTTCCAGAGCTTGCAAGCTCACTGAATATTTTCTGCTGTAATGGTAAACATCTTTCTAGCTATGTCCATATATTTATGGGTTAGCACACTTCATCAGTCATTCTTCACCCATTAGAGCTCGTGCATATCGTGTCTGAGTCACTGAGCGGTATATTGAATCACATTTCCGGTTGAAGACATAACAACGCACCGCACCACCTGTATAATTAAAAAAGGATAAAGGGAATTTGAGCCTGGCGTATTCCAGCATTTTGTCTCTTGGCATTCTTAATAGGCAGCCGGGCCTTCATGACTCACGGCACCCAACGTGAGTCACAGTGGTAGGACTTTAAACCAAACGTTTTCACAACGAGATACTTGGGCGCCACGTGTAGAGACGACGGAATGGCCTTATTAATATCTCTGTCGTGCGTGCAGTCTGCTCGTTCTGACATCACGCCCGCCCTCCCAACAATATGCCACGGTCACGTTATTAAATAAGCGCACTGCTCATTTGTGTGAACCCGTGTACATCGGAGCTGGCATTTTGGATAGCAGTGGCCAGGCCACATTTCCAGAACCCTCTTCAGTTCCTGGATTACCATTTGGTGTGGGTGTAATATTCTCCAGCACCCGCCACAGCCAATCAAGTGAAGTTGTTACGTGGGGGCAAACGTGCCAATTGATTTGTTATTTTCAGAAGATACAGAAATTTTGAAAATCAATCACAATGTTGTTTTCCATAGCTGTTCTTTCGGGCTAGCTGTCCCGAGAGAACAGCGATGGAAAGCAATTCTCATACATCGAGCCGTGAAAATCTACATCGGTACAAATCCTATTTTTGACAATGGGAATTGTGCATTTATACTTATACGGCGATATAACCCAAGCCTAGCTCATCACAAATCACAACATCGGTCGCGAAAGCAAACGGTTATCAAACAAGCCCTTCATGCGTCTTTATTTATTTTTCAGCTTTTGGTCCTTGGTTTGATTAGAGACCCTGTTTTTAAACCACGAGTTACACCGGGTATAATGTGCTGATTAAACACTAGTCAGTATAGGCACGTTGGCATGTTGCTTTTCATTACCAGGTCGAGTTCTCTCGAAGCACTCCATAGTGCTGCCATCAGTCTCTTCAGTTCACCATTTTGATCTTAGTCCGTCTTCAATCCCGGCCGTAGGCACACTTGTTTTGATGCATCTTTCAAGTTTTGTAGTTCCTCCTAGAAATGTCTTTCCACCAGCCCATGCGTGACTGTGCCATCCGGACAAATGTCACACTGGCTGCGTTTCTTAATTAGCAACGTCGTCAGATTAAATCAATTCGCACAGAAGATGGGGTGGAGGTTGGGGGGAACGTCAACGATCTTGATAAATAAGTTGTGCTCGCCTGAATTTTGGCCGTCCTGTGTTTATTTCCCGGCGTTTTATCGATTCTTCGTTTCACTGCCGGCAGCAGCGTGGCTAGTCCCGTCCTATAATCCATACCGGCTCTGCTTCACAAGCAGTGTACATAGAGGTGCAGCGCTGCAATCGCCTGCTCACGCCACGACGGAACAGAAGGGCCTCCACTAGAGGCAGCTGTAGATAGCCACTCTCGAGAGTATTTGGCCTATTCTACCACGCTGAGCAGACTTGCCAAGAGATGCTAGTGCTCATATATTACCCCACCACAAACGTGACCTGCCGATCGACTGTGGTGGTACCCATTCGTACTGCTGGGTGGAGGGAGGCGGATGGATTTAAGACTCGCTCATCATTATTAGACGGTCGAACCAGCACTGCAAATCCAGTGTGCCCAACCATTATGCCAAGACAGCATCCCAATACCGTACGGCTTTCCTGGGTAGCCGAGTGTGAATAAGGTGAATAAGTACATACAGAGCTTTTGTACTTTGTAAAAAAAAAATCTCCCCAATTACTGCCACTCATTTCCCAAAAGGAGTGGGGCGTCTGAGAGCGTAATTAACTTCATGAGTTATATTTCAAAACACGTTACTATTAACGAGTCGTTTTATTTTCGTGAACGTTTTATTTTCGTTTTACGATGCACACATTTTGCCGAAAGTGTTTTTCTTCATATACAGCTTGTGTTTTTGCCCAAAGGAAAAAAAACCAGAAAACCACGATTAATTGCTGAGCAACATATTAATTACAATTTGCAGATGATCACAAAAACCGCCAGATTGCTCTCTTTCAGTTTAGGCCTAATTGAATCTGGAAATTAAGCGTGGTAATTGCATATTTTTAATTGAATCTCGCAGCATCATTTTTTCCCTGTTGCGCGATCATCCTGTGGGTTAGCCGAAAAACATTTTTTTTTATTCCTTCGGAAAATCGCGTCAATATGGGTCAGGAGCCTTGTTCAATTGTTGTACCTAAATCCTGGAATTGATTGGTCACGAATCTCAATCTTCCGACCCTATCCTTCCCCTTCTGCCTTAAGGGTCACTGCTTAATGACTACTGCTTCCACACTTGCGAATGCCGTTAGTAATGCCATTTGGTGAATGGAACCTGATAATTGTCACTCTTAGAAAGGCTTTTAAATCAAAATAGGACATGCAGTTGTTATTCATGCCGTTTTAAATGACACATTTATTGCCACGTGAGTTACCTTCACTATTGTCATGCATAATGTTATATCGATCGCTTACTAGATTTACATTGGATATTGACATGGTCGTATTGATGTAGGTTTTCACAGCTGAACCTATGAGAATTGCGCTCAAATGCTGCGTTTTCATGATAGCCATGTCGAGCATTCCTCCTCTCTCCAGGCTAGCATGATGATGCCTCATCAGCTCTGTAGAGCAATTGTCATTGTTACGATTGTTATCCATGGTTATAAAATTTCCCTAATTTGTCATATGAAGGCCCTGTAAAACCTCCCTTCCCATGTAACTGCCCTGCTACCGCGTTAGTCGTTTGTTCGGGGTTGCCACTGAAAAAGAGTTTAGCTCAGTGGGCCTCACCTCACGTCAACCCATGACATGTAACATCAGTTTTAAAAATCACGTACGTTCTTACGCGTGTGATTTTATTGGAGTATTGTGAACTTTAAAATCTATCACAATAGATTGCTAATACACGCCATGAAAAATGTCAAAACGTTCCCTGCAAGTCAGCCGACTTGAATTACCCTAACTAATTTGCCTAAAAGCTTACTTAACCTCCAGTGTAATTAGTAAATTATATTTATGGTGTCCAGCCTATGAAGACCAGCTGGAAGGAGAGTGACTCACCCACTGGTGATGGATATCACAAAGACATAGATGCCCTGTATAGCCTTCACAGGTTAGTAGGAGAAAGTGCTCTTTGCGAGTA
>JAZEWU010000032.1:5787278-5802990 GCA_036362915.1 Geotria australis | reverse complement strand
AAGAAACTTTGCGCTTTGTAAACATTGGGACTGGGGAGACAAAGGTGTCCGGGCGTGGTGCTAACCATACCACTCCGTTGTTGGTTGCGCCAACCTTCATAGGGACTAACCAACAGCACTTGCCCCAGCAGTCTGTATGGCGATACGGAGGGTGTTTATCTTGGTTTATTTCTACACGTAAATATTCCGTCTAAACATTGTGTGCTTGTATGCCTTTATATGTGTATCCATGACAAAAACCGGCCTTAATAGGTGCTTTTCTCAAACATCCCGTGCGACTATACATGGGTATATCTTTGCCTTTATGCTACAGCACGCGGTGAGCTGCATCCTAGTTTAAAGCGAGCACACACACCAACAACAGCCACCATTTGCCACGAAGTGGTGGTGATGTCACCGGCAGCGTTTGTGCCAGGCTAGGTGCCCATTTTGGCCACGGGAAAGGGTCTAAAGCTTACTGACAGGAGGTCACGGTATGGATCAACTGCCGGAGATAACTGGCAGATATACACGCGCAAATTACCCACACACACACGGACATGCACACAAGCGTGTGTGAACGTGCGTCGTTCTACACACTGGCTCCTCCACAGCCCAAGGTGAACTTGAGCAGCAGTATCAATATTAAAGGTCAGCACATGGTTAACGGCAGTGACCCATGGCATTGCTTGGATCGTAAGGTTACCGCGAGAGCACGATAGAGGTCACGCACCTGACCATGTTCACTGTCGGGTCAGATGCAAGTCAACTTAATTGTGCTTTTACAATAGCAGGTGGCTCAGAGGTCAGAGTGCCGATCTTAGGTTCGAATCTGGGTTTCAGCCACTGCCTGTGATTAAACTGGGGGTTTCAGGCACAGCGAGTTGATGGTCTCACCTCGGTCACCAACGAAAGCCCAAAATAACCCGTGACCTTTAACTCCGGTTCTGCGTTTCGTTTGGCTAAGTTCCAGCTCTTGAGAATTAAATTAGCGGCGTGATCATCGCGCGGCTAACGCTACTCTCGTACGGCAGAGCAGATGGGAAAATTATTTCCCCACACCCTGCTGTGAAGATCACAGGTCACTTTGAAGCAGGGATCTCAAAGGTATCTGTGATATTTACTGCTGCGGGCTGTTTCCTAGGACACGCGTCGCTGGGACAAGCTTAAGCCGCATTGTTGCTGGCACCCGAATTAAGTTGTGGACCAGGCTTGCCCCGCGCACCGTAGGTTTCCCACCCCGGATGTCGGGTGTGCCTGAGCGGAACCTACTTGAAGATTCGGATCAGCTGGCCGGTTCCGCAGCAGCCCAGGAAGAAGTTGACGCAGAACATGTTGATGTTCTTGGGGATGATCACGAAGGAGTATCGTGACCACAGGAACCCTGCGAAGCACAACGCGGGGCCATCGCGTCACCATTGAGCGTGGTGGTAACGCTCGTGGCGTACGCACATCACACGAAGGTCCTGTGTTCGAATCCCAGCTCGGGTGCCTTTCTGTATGTGGAGTTTGTGTGTTCTCCCCCTGTTCCGCGTGGGTTTCCAGCGAGTGCTTAGGATTCTGTCCGTAGCTAACCCCCCTCCCTCCCCCCACCACATACATTGTTGTACCTGCTATTTCCCAAAATATCCCGATACTGAAAGATTACCTCCGAAATTGCTCAATTGGGATTGTACGTGACCACATCGCCGTCCTGCTGCGAAAGTTTAGCAGCACCCTCCTGGGTTAACAAGCGTAATCATGGAATAATAATAATAATACAGTGAGTTTAGGCAGGACACGTCGCCTGAACGGACAGTGGCCAACGGTCAAGATTAGCGACGGTGATGGAACGCGCGCTCCACTCAGCGAGTATGATTTTTTTTTAAATCTAGCTCACTTTGATTACCCGCGTGCGGATGATTTTATCAACCAGTGCACGCTCTCTGCCTCGGCGTCATTCTACGCACGTGTTCTCTCTGCTCGCGTTTGCGTGCACTTTTAAGCTTTCGTTCCGTTTTCACTCGACCGCCGGCCGTGTTGTCTGGGCCGTGTAAATAGCTGGTGGCACGCGTCGATCCCAGGCGACGTTTGCTCTCGCGACGCAACGAGGCTGGCGGGGGAACGCAGCTCTTAAGAAGAGCGGCGTCTGGTTGTGTAAAATCCACTGCTGAAGTGAACGGTGGTTTGCCTGTGCGAGTCTGTGTAAAGCGTGACGCGTTTAAACAAGTCCTGGTTCGTCCTGTAGCTTAGAGCCGCCGTTCTCAACCGGTGGATTACAACCCACCAGTAGGCCGCAAACACCACCTTAGTGGTCCGTGGAGATCATAGCAAAGTGGGCCTTGAGTTGCAAACGGTTGACAACCCCTGGCTTAGAGGTGGCAGCAACGCGAGGGGGTGATGATGGGAGCCAGGACCTGCCTTACCTGAGAGCCCCAGCACCGAGTTCTGGTACAGACTGAGTTTCTCGGCCGGCCGCGCCATGTCTGCCATGCCAGCAAACACCAGCCCCTGGGTAGTGGAGAGAGACCGGGGGGGGACAACAACACCGTGTCTCACACCGGGACAAGACAGACATCCGCAGGGTCACCGGTTTCGTAGCACAGCGGCACAACTGCCAGACTACTACAGTAGAAAGGCAATGGTCCCCCGTCTAGCCTTTAATGGGCTGTTAGGGCAAGTGTTATTAGCGAGCACCTATGAAGGCCGGCACGGCGAACACCTCTAAGGGGTTGGGTGGCCAATGTCACACCCGGCCGCCTTTGTCTCCATAGTGGAGATGTTTACACACCGTACCGGGTACTCACTTGAAATAGAGTTGATGTACGGGAGGCCCAGGACTGGTTCAGGCAACCGTCACTGATGTTGGTTGTGAGCGGGAATCGAACTCGGGTCGCCGAATTCATTGTACAGTACACTAACCACTGCACAACCACTCCCCGCCATTTGCTAATCGTGCATATGGAAATTGTGTAAACAAGAAGTGTTATGTAATTATTAATTTCGTTTATTAATGAATTCTCAATCGTGTTGGAACACTTCTCAAAAGGTCATCGCGTGCGAGAGCGAGTGACGCATTGTTTTGTTCAAGTCTCTTTATTTGCACTTTTTCCGGACGACGTTGAAAGTACCCTTTTTTTCTAATTTAACATTCTGAAAGGTGTTAAATAATTATGGTTGAACATTTTTAGTCTCGTTTCGGAAAATGTCTGCTTCATGTCTTTGGTCGTCAAGGGTTTTTATTTTGACTGTGGGGGACGTTATTCATAATAGAGTTGGCGTTAGTGTCCACATTTGAAAATGATTCACAAATTACCTAATTGGGGAAAAACCATTAATGACATTGCCCCTGAAACCATTACGGGCCGTGGCTCCCCTGGGACTCACGGTGCCTTGCGTCACGGCGATAGCCTTGTGGCATAAGAATGACATGAATACCAAGAGAGTACTTATTCTTTGATTTTATTTTAAGTAACGTTGAGAGTTTGACAAACATAGCAGTTGCAGGTGACATTAAACCACCGTGACGTGTTTGAGTTTGGGATTCGTGCGGTGCCGATACGTACCCATTTCACCGTTGGGCCCCAGAAGAAGACTGTTTTGGGACCTGAAAACACACATTTTATAAGGTTAATTAGTTTCTCAATGTTTTAAAAACTTTTAAAACATTAATTGAAAACTGAGGCAGAAAGCGCAAGAGGGGGTTTGTGACAAACAACTGCCGTTTGACAGCGGACTAACGGAAGCTTTTCTCATATCACCATTATTGCATCGTAACACGCAAGAAAAAACCTCTGAAATGTCCTCAATCCAAAAAAATGTGGCCTGCCCTGAAAAAAACCAACGCAATCAAAGATTCTCGTCTGGACACAACTGGCTGTGGTGAGGACGTCTTCATGCCTTGCACAAACTGGAACAGCTGTTTTCTAACATTGCAATTACTTCATCGTAAGAACCTCAGAAATGTCTTAAATCCGAAAAATGCAGCGTGCCCTGAAAAAAACCCATGAAAGTCACATGTCCTCGTCTGGACAAAACTGGCTTCGCTAGAGATGTCTTCACGCCTTGCACGAACTGGAACAGCTGATTTTCTTTCCAGGTAAAACTTGACACACGTGATGGCACTTGCTAGTTCAGACTAGACGCGATTTCAAAGATCTGGGTAAAATTAGAACTTGAGAGGGTTCCTGTCTTGTCTTTGTTTCAATCGCGTTTTTGAATCCCAGAGTTCATGTGTGACGGACGCTGCAGCGAGTGCCACCTAGGCCACGTGGCAGGCAGCTGCGTTGTAATTATCAGCGATTAAATTGGCACAGAGGGGATGGATGGCAAATTAGGCGCTTATGAAATGTCTCTGAGGGCTGATGGTTTAGCATTTGAAGAGCAAGTGGCATTTCCATTGTGCGAATGTTAAAAAGATTAATTTTCCGTTTTAATCGATACATTTTTATTACGTTTTACCAAAAGACATTTTCCGCGCGAGAGTCACATTGAAAAGAAATGTTCGCAGATTGATTTTTAAATTATTACTATTATACATTATTTTGGTATGTGATTACGGGAGCTATTCTTGGCCAAATGGGATTTGTTCCTTCTGTCGGAGCAGCAGGTGGGACAATTTGAACCCCGGGGATTTCAGATGAGAATCATCAGTTTTTACTCTAAACTCCCGGGCCGAGCTTATCCTACAAAATTGTCTATTTTCGTTCGGGAAATTAAATCGCACCGTAAAATTATGGTTGCTGATTTTACGTTTTTTCTGTTTTCCTGGAAATGAAATTGGCGAAGAAAACGTGTGTACGTATGTGTGCGGGTGTGTGTGCATGCACGTATGAGTGTTTGTGTATTTATGTATGTATCGAGCATGGTGCTGGCCACCCACTCTTCATAGGTGATGTTCGCCAACAGCATTTGCCTCAAAAGCATGTAAAAGCTATACGGGGGATATTTGTCTCTGTATGTACGTATGTGCGTACATTCCAAATGACAGTGTCTTAATAATCTAATTTAACGAAACAATTTTGGAAGGTGGGGCTTTCTCGGTTCTGCCGTACAGCTCTCCAATGTGTTTTCGGGTTGTACCGCGTGCTGAATCGGCGCGGTGTCCGTCGTTTCGCTCCGTAAGCTGGGAGCTTTTTCAGGAGCGAACTTCCCGCAAAACAAAATAATTTCTTTGAAGAAACATCTCCCGGAGCGATACGTCGGACATGACACCGAATAAGCCTGATAACGCATCGCAGAGCCAGACTTGGCACATGCGCTCCAATTTAATACGCACTCCTTGTACGCACTGTGAATTGTAAGATCTCAGCGTACCAAATTTGTCTGACATCATCAAATGCAAAATGTAATAAATATGTGATCAGACTGCTGACAGGGTATTACGGTAAACATGTTCCCAATTTGAGCGAGTGCTGGCGTTGACTCTGATTTTACCGAGTCTCTAAATCTCCCAAGATTTTCCAAACTGCCAAAATAGTAGCGGAATACACGCGTAAATTAGCATTATAATAATATATGACGATATTTTTTTTATCGTAATAAAAAATCCCAGTATAAGATGAATTACTATCATGTCAGTCTACTAACGATTGCCCACCGCTATGGTACTGGTCATGGAGGATTCTTGACATTACTTCACCACACTGGTCAAGGCAGGAAGCGAGTGGCCCAGGACCGGTTAAACTTTAGCTGGGAATCAAACTCAGGTCACCGGGTTCCTAGCGCAGTCGTGAATCACTACACCGACAGTAATGAGGCATAATGAATCTTTATGAACAGGTTCCACAGCTTTTTCTCGATCCACGGCCTGGCTGAGGGCCGCCCAATGCTGTGTCGGTCACAGGAGTTGTTTGACCATACTGCACCACGCTGGGCAGTGTGAGCTGGTGGATAGAGGACCCAGACGTCCCTGATGTTGACTGTGAGCGGGAATCGAATTGAGGGCGCCGGTTTCGTAGAGCCGTGTTCGAACCACTCAGCTTCCGAAAATCGTAAACGCTTTGACAGTAATTAAACATCGCAATATTAAAAACTTGGAATTAATTAATTGCATAAACCTGTCCGATAAATGTTTTGTTGTAGGGATATGATTTTAAATATACATTTATTTTAGACAGTTTAAAAGTAGCACTTTCAATTAACATCAAGACCACATAGCACTTAGTGTGCAATCAAAAGGGAATGTGTTTATTTATTCATAGCTTACTTGGAGCTTTATTAAAACATTTAAACCATATTAAAAAGTTTAAATAAAGGAGTGGAACGGTGGCAGCAGTAGCTGGAGTAATGCGCTGTGAACCCAGCAACCCTGAGTTAGATTCCCAACCACGGCTAACATCAACTGGTCATACCCTTTATCACCTTCATCAACTCGCACTGACCAGTGTGGTGAAGTATGGTCTTAAACACCCTCGTGACCAACACGACTGTCACGAGCTGGTGGATTGAGAATTGTCTAGAATTGTTTTTTAATACATATATTTATTTCAAAATGTGGAATTAAAAAGTTTGCAGAGCCTTACTTTGAAACTCGACAAAACGGATCTGAGCATTGTGCATTCGCTGAGTGGCAACTGCACTCTCGTCGTTACAGATGTGTTGAGTGATTTATGCTGAACACGGCTCACAGACAATGCAATCATCATGAACATTTATCGACATACGCAACAGGTGGAAAAACTTAATAATGCAACACTTCGTGGTCCATCAGTCAATTCAAATATTTGAATATTTTACCACCGTCATAGTCTAACAAGCCATCGAAAAATGTAATGAAATGTTAATAACCCAAAATATTAACTCATGAAATATATTTGCAGTTATAAGACAGCTTTTGGTGTTTATTTTTTATGTTGCGGTTGCTGAGCAGAAGGTTAAAAAGCCAAAAACGCTATGCAGCCAGCAACCAACAGCACTATTGAAGGTGTAATATATGAGGCAATGGCAATCTTTTATATATATATACGAGTTCCAATTTAATCCCTGAATTGGCGATTTACGAATGGTCGCAATGTAACGATTCATGTTCGGAAACGGCTCATAGAAGTAAATATTGCAGAGGTTCTACTGAAGTCCCGTCATCACAGTATCGGGCAGCACTCTCCTTCCCGCTCCGCCACCGAAAATCATATTTTTCGCACGACAGTCAGACTCATATTTCAATTCTCAGCGCTGAAATTTAGCCAAATTAAGTGCAGAACCAAAGTCATTGTCGGGGTTTTGTATGTGTGTGTCCAGTCGTTGGTGACTGAGCTGAGACAAGCAACTCCTTCCCGGCTTGCCCACGCAACGGATGGGTTTATCATCAACGGCTTTATCCCATCTCCTGGTTTTACTCACGAATGCTGAGCGACTGACTGCGGTTGAGAACCCAGCTTAACCAGAGGCAGAGGCTGAAACCTGGGTTGAAACCCAGGATCGCAGCATTGCCGGCTCTGCGGATCAGACCTCTGAACCCGTGCGGCCACCTCCACGGCTGGGCCGCAGTATTTTTTTAGTGATTTTTCACCGACGGGGTCGCGAGCTTACCTGCGGGGTGTCTCCAGATCGGCACGAGTTTCTGCGGCAGAACGTGTTCAATCCTGTCCATCGTCCGATGGAAGCCAGCTCTGAACGCTGCCACTGCCATGGTGCTGTTGGTGGTTGGTCGGTGGTTGGTCGGTGGTGGTGGTGGTTTCCTCGGGGAGGGTGCTCAGCAACGGGTGATCTTACCGTGGGGGTGCCTGTGTCGTGCACTCGCGGAGTCGGCCTGGCCGCTGGCCGTTTAATAGCAGGAGGGGCGGCAGGAAGTTGCGCCTCCATGCTGGTGCTTGTCCGTTGCTGGTGCTTGTCCGTTGCGTGTAAAAAAAATTGATTATCTGTTTCAAACAAACAAAAAAATTCGGAAATCGCCTACTGGTAGCGAGCGGTCCGATTTGAGTTGGCTTGTTCTTGCCACGACCGAATAACATACCGGAGGGTCGACACAAATGTGCCACTACGGTGACCTCTCGTGCGTGCGCACGTTTAAATTATTATTTTTAGCGCCCGTGTTTCATCATCACAGCGGCGGTTGCTGCACACGTTGCGCCGTTTCACCTGTAATCTTGCTGCTGAGGACACCGAAACAAGGTGTAAGTTTATTCGAGTTGTTGGTGATGGCTGAAGTGGTTATGAAACACAACGAAGTTTGTCCGTGAAATACAGCAAGGTGCAGTGTTTGAAGGCTTTAATGTGCTTAACTGCCACCTGTTGGGCTGATACTTGACAACGATATTAATTTCATGCACAAAATGTGCACACGTTCGGGCGCTTTTGTCCATCCGTCTCGTGCCGTGTGAGTCGTCGGGTTGTTTGACCATATTTCACCACGCTGGCTTTTGTCGGTTGTTGCAGCCTGTTTAATATACGGCCATCACCCAAATAAGCTAAACCACCGTTGAAACCAGAGCCCTTCCGTACACCGTAACTCATTAGAGCCGATTCTTTGTTCGCATTCGCTGTTTTGTTGTGAAAGTTCTCCGCGTGATTCAGTTCGGCTGCGCTCACTGTTGTTGTAGAATATTGCTCCCGGATTTTGACGACAGATTTAATTCGAGGGGCCTGTCCTTGGCCCACTGCTCCCTCGTGCCTTGTTAAGAGATAACGGCACTCGAGCCATCGCTCTCTGCTTCTCGCTCCGCATGGAAAATTAACAACACAAAACACATACGTATATTATCTCTGCCGAAATTGTACGTATTATTTTATCGCTGCAATATATCTGCAGCCCACTGTCGGTCCTACTAAATCAGATCGAGTACAGGGGGATACAATATCTCGGACACGTGAGCAGACTGACCGGTGACCGGCTGCAGAGGGATGATGATGATGATGGAGGTGGACACTGCAGGGTGCCAGGGGAAGGGAAACACCTGGATCAGACCGGACGTCAGATATCAAGCAATGGATGTTGGTGGTGGTGGAAGCTGTCTCAGTTGAAAGGTGCAGGGACAGACGGGGAAAAGTGGAGAGTTTCAGCCAGGAGACACTTGGTGATGGAAACGGTCAGGTCCCAACTGCACGAAAGGCCGAGCAGAAGGCCACTGTGGGATGACGGTGTCGCCATGGTGATGGGATTTGGGTTTTTTTCAGGCCTCGCCACACTGGTCAGTGTCAGAGGTGGCTGGGGCCCAAGGTCAGTTCAGATTTTCGGGAATGAAACTCGGGTAGCTATCAGCGACGCCTCCACTCTGCCCTTTAGCCTGAATATTCTGCAAGTGGTTATTAAACGGACAACACGAATCGGATTGTTTCTTGACAATCGACGCTGCCGGGCCTGGCCTTAACGTAATTGGTGTCCCTGGGAGAGCGCAGGATTTAGCGGCTGCTCCTTGAGTAATCCTCTGATAATAACCCGCTGGCCATTTGTTGGTCGTAATGTGACTCTCGCATTAATGTTTAAACTGGGTCACGGATAAGCAGCTCATGCGCGGACGAAATGTGGGAGTGGATGCAAATAAAAGTGAGAGAGTGTTAGGTGTGCCTAATTTTAATGAGCATTCAATTGATAGAACATGCACGCGCCACTGTGCAGATTGCGGTGCAGCTCTGTTCAACGTCTTTTCAAGTTGTACCGCGTGACGTCGAGCACAGTGTCAGACGTTTCGCTACACGCGCTGGGAGCTTCTTCAGGAAGACAATTTAGTTTATTGACGATGGTCCTTGGCGTAGTAGGGAGGAGGAGGTTGCGAGTCGCGCAGTTGAAGTTGGGGAAACGTTATAAAGAGCTGTGGGTGTTTTTCTGGCGCGCCACACAGGTTTGATTCACGCGTGACCACCATGATTGTTCACCACTTAAAGGCTGCACTTGGACCATATCAGTGTTGTGGAGTTATGGAAGAAACTGGATGTTTTGGAGATGAGTAACATTACTGTCGGTGTTAAAATTGCGCCACGCAGTCTGTCAAAATCAATGTCACGCGCTCCAGCGTTTCATGCACACCGTCCGCTCCTATTTCATGTCTATTTCATGTCTCCGCTCCTATTTCATGTCTCGCACGGATGATTGTTTTTGGTTATGTCACCGTGGTCGAATAAGTAATTGATTTGGCAGCCTTGACGCCATTGAATTTAATGAGTCCCACCAAGGTGTGCGCTGCGTCCATCCACTCACCAGAACAGCTGCCCCAGGCATTGTTATCCAAACTCCGCACAGTGTACCACTGTGTGTGCGTGTGCGGGGACGTGTGTTTGAGTGAGTGGCAGTGTAGCGGTCAGCGAGCCGCATGACGAACCCGGCGAACCAAAGTTCGATTCCCGCTCACGCCCGAAAACAGTGACGATTTTCTGAACTGGTTGTGTCCCTCCCCTAGGTCGACTCAGCCTCAAATTAGTACCTGGTGCGGTGCGCTTTAACCCCGGAGAAACAATGTTGAATCAGGCGTGCCGCTGGCCACGCAATCCCCTCCTTTGCCATGCCGATATCAATAGGCGCTCGCTAACAGCAATTGCCCCGAGGGTCAATTATACTAGACTGGAGGAAGAGGAATAGGTGCTGTGTGTGTAGAGAGCAGTGTGATAGCAGCCGTGTAGTTTCATGCTCATGCCACCGCTGGAGGAGAGGGCTCTACTGGAGGGTACTTTGGCCTACTCTTCCACACTGGCCAGACGTCTTGGAAGAGGTCGGGGTACCCACGACCTGCCTGCCCATCGACTAACTTGCCGCGTCCACGTTCATGCTGCCCGTCCTTGTGAAGGAGCCGCTCGGCTCATTGGGCCGCACCAGCTGAAATATTATTATTATTATTAAATAAGGTCTGAGTCTGAAGTAAAAGACTGGAGAGAGGCGGGAGTGAAATCTTGGCCCGTTGTTTCAACAGCCGCGCCGGAAGATTGCATCGGTGAGCTCGAGATTGGGAGTCCAGTGTTGCCACGATCACTTCACGCATCATGCATGCGTTTATCTCCAACGTTTTTCCTAAATAGATGAATTGGCTCCTCCTAGTGGTAGAACTTCCAATCTCACATAAACCGTTCAGTCAAAATAACACCTGAACTATATTGCCTTTCTGTGTTTGCATGTTCGCCCCGTGTCCGTTTGGGTTTTGCCAGGGTTTCCTGCCATTCACCCACTCACCCTGATTAAATAGCCCCCAGTGGTCTGGACTGGCGTCCCATCCTAGGCCTAGCCCTGTCTTACACCCTGTGTCTGCTGGGATAGGGTCCAGCTCACCGCAACCTTGTATAGGATCTAGCGGGTACTGATAATGAATGAACCTGAATGAGATATAGTGGTAAAACATTTTAACAAAACAACCATGCTGACCAACAAATACCTTCTGCAATCTCTAATCCGCGTGTTCCTATTTCGGTAGCTTTAATGTAAACGCCAAGCGTTCGTGATCATCAGGCGTAATTAATCGTGTTTCAGTTCAGCTCATAACGCCAGATGCTCAGCAGCCCAGGTAGGAGAACAATTAACAGGCTCAAGGGATAAAAATAACACTTATAAAATATTCATGCTTCAGTGGGTCGCGTGTGTGTTTTCGTGTGGCGAGTGGTGGCGCAGCTGTTCGTGCCACTTTCTGATGTCATATATGGCTTATGTTGGTTAGTTCGTACGTTTGTTATATCGCACTTCCAGAGCTTGCAAGCTCACTGGGTTTTTTTCTGCTGTAATTGTAAACATCTATCTAAACCGCGCTACGAACCGGGTCAACCCAACCTCGATTCCCGCTCACGACTGATAATCTGGCGAATGTTTGAACCGGTCCTGGGCCTCCCCCTAGGTTCGAGTCAGCTTTAAATGAGTACCTTGGTGTGGGTGTGTAAACATACACTTGCTTACCTAGAAAATCCGGATGATGTCTCCAAAATTGGAGGTGAAAGGTCGCGAAGGAGAGAGGAGGAACACTGTTAAGGGGCAATTTTCATACCTGGGAAAAGCCTCACTGAGTCTCAAGACTCTCAGGAGGGTCCTGCCACATCTGGGGAGACAAAGGTGGCCGTGCGTGATGTTGGCCACACCCTCCCCATTCGTTGTGCCGTGCTGGCCTTCATAGCTGCTCCGCAAACAGCACTTGTTGCCGACAGTCTGATGAAGCCTCTAGGAAGATATTTGTATTTATACGCACAGACACTTGCTGCTATGCTGGGAATGTAAGCTGTGCTAGGTTGCAATGTCAGCCGCGCCCTGTGTGGCCATAGGGCTTGGCCAACCAGTCAGTCGGCCAGTGTTCCTTAAGTCAGCATTTTCAATTTTAATCAGGCTTAAGTGTCGTGGACCGGAACCTGGAGGATCTTCCAAGTTTTGCAGTCTGTGGGTTACATGTGGCGACTAAAGGCAGATGTTTTGTCAAATCTATTCGTTATGTATGTAAAACAAATTAAACGACACACGTTCCGTGTCAATAACACTGTGGCCTTAAAACGAAAAAGTACGTAATAGGCGACGTTTCGGGCAATGGCCCTTTCTGACAGCACACAGAGAGGCCAGAGACTCCTCTAGCTTCAGTTCTAGCTGTCTGGTCTGTGTTCTGTGAAAAATAGCCACGAATGAGTTGACGTTATTAATCGGGCTTGTGCACCACTGCCAACACTACAGCAGCAGCGTCGCCAGATAATCTGTGGGCAAATGTTGGTGTGGGGAGCACAAGATTTTCTCCCCATCATCGGCATCATCAGCTCAGCCAATTAGTGAACTCTACAGATCTATTTATATACGTGTGCTGACGAGCCAATTTCCAGGCGTGACAATCTGGGCCCGATGCACATCGACCGTGATAATAAAGCAAACAAACACCAACAGTAGGTCCAGGAGTTTTATTCACCCTACAGGATTACTATATTTTCAGAGGGGATAAAACAAAATTCTATTTACACTCAAGAAATTCGGTGGGATCCCGTTACGGTACAATGTAACACATCTGACTTCAGCCGGGGGCTCAAGTACAGGCGGGTAGGTAGATACGTGAACACCTTAAAAAAAATTACGGTTACACCGTGCGCGAATACCTGGGTGAGAGGGGGGGGGAATTGACGGTTACATGGGTTGGGGCAGATGTGCGACGGTCGGATACGCGACGTTGCATCGTATGTTATTTCTTAATTTGCGCAAAGGCTTACGGAAATGTTTTTGGATCCCTGCCAGGTTGTTGCTGTGAGGGTCTCGGCTCCGAGCCTTCTTCTCTCGGCGTGAAATGCAAGCAGGAAAACGACAACAACCGTACACGACACGCATCGCAACATCAAGATCAACGTTCAGGTGATGTCACCGGCTGCACTAAGCACACCACCACCCTCTGGTACATATTCTTAATCACAGGTCGGCTCAGGCTTGGCTCAGGGTTAACTGAACCCGCTCTGAGCTGTGGACTTAACTTGAGCCGGCTCTTTGCATCGCCCCAGCCGTGTTTCAAGACTTCCATAAGCCGAGCCACAGCTGGGCCACGGCTGAGCTGCTCACTCAGGCGTCTTTGAAAGCAACCGAGCGCCTCAGGCGTGAGGCTGAGCCAGGTTCGAGGCCGAGCAGGAGCTAAACCGTGACTAGGAACACGGCCCCCAGGTGTTTGCGTCGCCATTGTGCCCTTGACAGGAAATGTTTGACTCAAAGTGTGAGTGAGCTTCCGCTCAGTACGAGCGGCGCCGCTCGGGACGGAGCGGCGCCTGTTGACGAGCGTCACCTGTTGGCGACGTCGCTTATTCTGTCTGCGTTGGGTTTGGTGGTTGCACTGCACGAGGCTCTCCGATGTGTTTTCGGGTTGTACCGCGCATCACCGTCCGACGTTTCGCTCCGTGTGCTGTGAGCTTCTCCAGCCCGCCGCGAAGCTTCTCGACCGAATCCTGTTTGTGGTCACGTGGGCACTAGCCCTCGACGACGCGTCGGTGACCCTCGCCGAGCGAGCATCGGCTGATAAGGCAAATCCGCTCGCGCGCAATCTGCGGCCTAGATAATTCACGCAGGTTATTGCGAGTTTGCCAAGTTGTAACCGCGTGGGGTTTTGCGGTGTGTTCGGGTCGTACCGCGTGTCGTTCGGCACAATGTCCGACGACGTTTCGCTCCGTGGGCTGGGAGCTTCTTCAGGAACGCAGGCTGCAACATTTCAGCCGATAGGAAATGTTGCCGCAACGAGCTGCGAGCTTCTTAACCTGGTTCCTGAAGAATCCGAACGACAACGCAGGTAGAGCCCGAAAACACATCCCGAAGAAGCTGCCAGCACATGGAGTGAAACGTCGCACATCGCCCTGAACTCTGCGTGGTTCAACCCGTAAGCACATCGGACGATTTCTCCCTTCGAGGCTTTAGCTCGAATCTTCTATCTTCGCCAGGGTAGTTCCGGTTTTCTCCAGGCTCTGCCGGTACCTGTAACGAAGAGCGAGCGGCAATTAGCGTGAACGCAGACGTCCGTCACGTGGTGTGCTAACAACAACAGCCGGTGACGCGTTTTATTACCAACCAGACCAATCTCTGACCGTAATTGTCATGATTATCGTAACGTTTAATTTTAACCAAACTCAGACCATGATCATCGCTAGCATGCGCACCACCTTGTAGGTGAATGCTCAGATCTGGCAGTTGATGAGATGAAACGGTCAGTATCTGGTAGACCAAGTTAATTGCATACCCGGTTAAACGCTCAACAAACACCGTGAACGCCGCTAGAATGCGTCGCCGATTGCTGCCCACCGGTGGCTCGGCACTTACACCCAAATGCGGCCAAGCTGAACGGTGCCGCAGCAGCCCACGAAGAAGTTCACGGCAAAGAGCGCCCAGGTCTTCGGGATGATCACCAGGGAGTAGCGGGACCAGATGAAGCCTGCAAAAAGGCCACGGCGTAGACGAGCCATTGTTACTCGGGTTTCAGCAGGGCTCTCCCGCGCACAGTGGGCGAGCCAGCAGTGAACCAAGCCAAGGAATAATACTGCTGCCACTACACAAGAATGATTTTACTCTACCTCGCTGGCCAGTCTATGAGCTGTGATGAAGGGCTATTGCCCGAAACACCACCTATTGCAAACGTATTCATTTTAAGACCACAGTCTTAGTGACGAATGTGTTGTCATTTTTATTTTTACCAGCCGAGCAAATTTTTTAGACAGCAAAACGGCGATGTTGTTGTGGCCGTGACCATACTGTACTGATGATTGCTGGCTGCTCGGTGGCCATCTGAGAATGTTCTATGTTTACTTTTGAGCAGAGGCACCGCCGCAGTTTCCATACAAAGTGCCTCCTCACTCGTGTGAAAACCGTGACGGATTTCTGGGACAACGCGCGCGAGGAAAAAGAGAGGGGTGCTTGGGGCGCTGGACACGGTGCATTTCTTTAATATCGTTCTGCAGGCTCGTGCCAATTGAGAACAAGCGCTCTGGTGATAAATATCTGCCGATAGTGGTGGTGGCTTTCGTGACCGCAGTTTATAAGCAAGTTCTATCTTCTGAATGTTGTTATTTTTTGTATTTGTACGGCACCGGCTTAAATGGCTTGACATCTCAGAGGGCCTTACGTTGAACATTCGGAGATTACACCCAGTGGCAGCTGTCCCTGCGCGGTACTCGGTGACTCATCACCTGGGCTGCAAGCGGGCTTCGTCTGCCAGCAGGGAGCCAAGGTTGCTGATGTGTGTGAACCCAACAGAGTACGCTGTGGTGTAATTGTATTCTTATATAGCAACTGTTTTACACGTAATTTTCCAGGATAATGACCTCAGCATGTTGAATTTTCCTCACGTTTATCCATGCTATGTACGCCTGGCTAAATGCCAGGAGCGAGCACGCATTCCTCATGCTGCTGTGG
>JAZEWU010000032.1:5774420-5787142 GCA_036362915.1 Geotria australis | reverse complement strand
CTTTCCGGTTATTAATTCAAATGAAATAGCCGCTCGCTAACGGCCCGTGCCGCAACAGCCGGCACGGGGCTACAACAGGATTTGTGTTCGTGACCCGTGGCCAAAGCGTGTGTGCGTGCGTGTGTACGTGTGTGCGCTGGAGTGCACGGCGCGATTACCCTACCAGATAAGCAGAGAACGCTCGATTGGCTGATGCTCAGCTTGTCAGCCGGTCGCGCCATATCGGCCATTCCGGCCATCACGAGTCCCTGGGTCGGGAAGGGGTTGGGGGTAGCATGGTGGGGAGGTTGGGGTCACACGAGACGAGTGAGGGTCGGGTGAGGTTGACCGACGCGGAAGGAGCGGGCATGGTGGCGGCCATGGTAGCAATTGTCCCTCACAGCAACAAGTAACTGGGTTTGATTCCTGACTCGGCCACATTTCTGCGTGTGGAGAGTGTATGTTCTCTCTTTTTTTAGTATGGGTTTCCTCTGGGTTCTCTGGTATTTTTTTTCCCCTTGGCTAAATACGAGTCTTCAAACTCGACGGGGCTTTTAATTTTTACTATTATACAGTTGAGGGACACAATTTATGCTACAGTGCCCTTGAATCTTGTTTTTTCTGACTGAGAATGCTTTTGAAAGCCTATTTGTTCGAGTCAACCTTAACGACTGGCAACGTATTTTATTTGATATGGACTTATGTTTGTCCACCGTTTTCGACGTCTTTCGGGAACGCGGTTGTTTTTGCGCCGATTTCTATTTTCTTCATGAAACTAAATCAGCTGGATCCAGTTGAAACAGCTGAAGGGGACAGTTACGATGGGCAGAAGCAGAATACCGAAAGGGTTTGGAAAGCGGCGAATGTATTGAGGGGGCAGTTGAGGTCATTCAACTGGAAACACTGTGTCCTGCGCCACGTGAGCACACACCGTGATGTGATGGCCACTGCCGGTAGGAACTTGCTTATTCACGAGTAATTGAGTTCCTGTCTTCTCAGGGTGTTAAGATAATAAGCGATAACCGTTCTGATCAACAGCTGCACCGCATTCACACGCATCCTAAACGCGCTCTGCGTGTGCGACACGGCCCGCATGTCGCGCTTTCACCGCTCGTCGCGGAGGTTCGCGGTTCGAATCCGCCAGGCCACCCGAGTTATTACTGCGGGTGTGTTAACGCATCCGTCCATCTATTGTCAGACACCGCTGAACCCTGTGCAGGGTCGCATTGAGCTGGAACCTATCCCGGCAGACACAGGGCGCAAGATAGGGTTATACCCGGGATTGGTGTGTTAACGATTAAAAATATCACCAGCCGCCTGCTTAAAAGTGGGCGTCAAAGATCCCGTGACTTCATTCACAAGATTATGTTCCATTGCGCGGTGGTGTAAACGTTCAAATGTGGCAAGATTACCCGCAGATTACTCCGTTGGGAGTACATAGCAATCATCGCTGCCCTACTGTGGAACCTGGGCAGAACCCTCCTCAAGAATAGTTGTGAGCTTTAGTGAGGCTTCCCTGGTTAAACAAGTGTAATAATAATAGTAATAATAATCCAGTAGATGCGTGAGAGTGCGATCACACTTGTGTAACTTTATAGACACCCAGCGCAGGTTTGGAGCGAGTCTCGTAATCTGGAGAATACGGTAACTAGCTCTCCGATGCGTCTGCGGGTTCTATTAAAAGCCGCCGCTCTTCACATGTCCAGGGTCAGTGCACGCGTGACCACAAACACCAGTCGTCATGTGAAGTTTTGCATCAGTTTTTTGTTGTCGTTTTATCCGGACCGGTCCTCCCACACCCTGTCATCCCGGATAATCGGGAGTTGACGGGAGCGTTTGGCATTTAACGGTGCGAGTGTAAATCCGTGCGAGGGCTCTACTCACCCATTTCACTAACGGCGCGTAAAAGAAAACGGTCTTGGGTCCTGAAAAAAAAACCACACTCAGGATCATTAATATACACGGCGTAACATGTGGCACAGCTTCATAAGTATAATATACGGTGTATATATATGTCAATCCATTCGTTTGACCATACTTCACCGTATTGGTCGGTGCAGTTTCATTAGGTGATGGTGGGGGAGGCGTTGAGGAGGTTGGACCCAGGACTCATGCAGATATCATTCGCCTTTGGTATTAGCTGTGGCCGGGAATCGAACTCAGATGAACCGGGTTGACGGCAGAGTGCTAGCCTCTGCTCCAAAGCATTTTTTATTAATACAAATGTATATTCGTAGGCGCTTGCTCCTGTGTGAGGTGCCGATAAAATGACGCGTGCAGATGGAACGGAAGACGCTGGGGGGGGGAGAGGTTACACTCTGAACACACTTGGCAGCAGGACGCAGACACGGCTTGCGTTTCTCCCTCGCAATGCACGTCTTCACAAACTGCTACGGAATCGCTGGGAGAAGAGCGGTGGGCGCAGTGGTTGGCACACCGCGCTCTGCACCCGAAGACCCGAGTTCTATTCCCAGCTACGGCTAGCGCTAGTGCAGAGCAGCACCCCATCCTCGTTTTCACCGATCCATATTAACCAGTGTGGTGAAGTATGGGCAAATAACACCCACAATCGAGAGGCATGGGGAGGGCTTCATCCAGCAGTGGGGCTGACATGCTGATCATTTTAATTCTAAAGTAAATAAGTAAGCGAAAGATAAGCGATTGTTGAGCTTGGCTGCTTTTGAGAGAATGTGATGTTATTTAACCTTTGATAAACACTCAAGTTCAGAATTTTTGTGCCAATTCATCGCGTGAACAAAAGGAACTCGCACGGCAGCATTTTTGGGCACGGTGCCGCGAGATTTATCGCAAACAATTGATTCCCGTGCTCGAGATGAACTCTATCAAATAATTCGTGCAACAGTTACATCTTCACGATTAAAGTCATACGCAAATAATATTCCGATCTTACGGTTGTCCTAACAAGGCAGACAAAATTGTACGAATGAGACGTGAAAATTAGGTGACAAACGATTACAAACAAGCGCGAGTAAAAACAGACAAGCATCAATTCTTGAAATGCATTATGTCCACAAATGTATTTCTTTTTTAATTCACATTTGTCTGAGGCACAGGCCCAACGGCTCAAAATGCCAAGCAGCCGGCAACTAACAGCACCATGGAATATAAGATTGAATGCGCTTCTCAAACTAAGCAAGGTTATTGTTAGAAACTGACAACAGGGAGGAGGAAAGTCATAAGTGGGGCAGTGCGAGAAAAGAAGCAGAAAGAGGCGTGTTGGGCAGTATGGTGAGTGCCCGAGTGGGTGAGTGACCGAGTGGGTGAGTGAGCGGATGAGTGTATTGTTTTGACCAGAGGTGTAGTGGTTGAACACAGTGTAGGACCACCATTCTCAACCGGTGGGTTGAGAATGATGGTGGGCTGCGAGCGCCACCTAATGGTCCGTGGAGACCACACCCAAATAAGCCATCGATTGTAGTCGTGGCACGTTAACCAGGTGCAAAAGGTTGGGAACCCCTAGCGAGACGAAACGGTCTTTACGGTACACCGAGTCGTTAATATCGGTGGAGGAATCAATGCGTGAAGGTCACGGGAACAGTAACCATGGTAGAGTACAGTAGTAGGACTTCTTCTTCTTCTTTGCGATTCTTCGAAGCACGATGGCCAGCCTCTGGACATGGTCGTCTTTCAGCTTGGCTTCGAAGTGTTTGGTAGAATTCGCAAGCAATACCAAGTACTACCTGACAGGGATCGCGACGTGAACGCTTCTACCTTGACCCGAAGAGTGATAAGAAGGTGCCTGGCCGCCGACGTCATCACCTCCTCCGTGACCGGAGTGAATCGGTGACCGCTTGGTCATCAATCACCCCGACTGCGTTACATACATTCTACCAAATGCAGTGAGATAATAATAATAATTATTATTATTATTTGACACTTTTAACGCGCGCATATTCATTCAATGTCGAATATATTCATTCGACGAGAGAAGGACTCAGAGGCGTAGCGAGGAAAGCGCAGAGATGCGGAGGAGGCAGCCAGGCAGTTTGCCGGCGCCATATTATCACACACTGCTTCCTATGTCCAGTACTATGTTATCGCCAACTAATTAATGAGTGGTTTTTTAAAGATATGAACTGAGTGCTCCACCCCAGGTATGACATCAGGATTCCAATTTAGGCCGAACCTGTGTTCTGTACAGCAGCAGCAGTAACAATTGTTCAGCGTTACAGATGAAGACTTCGGCACGGATAGGCAAACCAAGCTAATTCGATGTATTCCTAAGCCACAGAAGTAACACGGCTGCTTCATTGCAGTGTGTCGCAATATGGCGCCGACAGACCGCCTGGCTGCCTCCTCCGCCTCTCTGCGCTTTCCTCGCGACTTTGAGTCCTTCTCTCGTCGAATGAATATCTTCGACATTGAATGAATATGTACGCGTTATAAATGTAAAATAATAATAATTATTACATTATTATCGGAACCGCAGGGGAAGTGAATTGTGCGGTCGTCACAAGGAAACACCCTTGTAGGTGAGCGGGTTCGACGGGCGACGTCACGGGGTGGAAAGAATGCCAAGGGCACCTTGAGGAGCCCCGTGCGGGCAGGCACGCGTCCACACGTGACCCCGGCCACACACACACACGCGCTAGCGGAACGAGTCAAGGAGCCCACGGTCAAAACGCGCCGACACCGTAAACCTCACATGACCGCAGACCGTACAGCCACAACAACGGCACGTCGCCGGCACCCGAACGGATTCGATACCGTCGGTCTGGCCGAAGCTGAAATGTTACGTCCACACTTGAACAGTACGAAGGGTGGACGGGAGTAAAATTCCAGTCCGCTGACCCCCGGCGGGTCAGCGGACCTTTGAGTGTGTACTGTACGCACCCACCACACCACGTCCAGTATACCGCTCACTTCTGAATGTGGCTACTACAACAACAAAACAAAGATCCCCTATATAGCCTTAATAGACTACAGGGGCCAAGTGCCCAGCGCACTAACCACTGGCTACTGGTCACGTGGCCACCTGCGGGCGATCTGGAAAATATTCCGGGAGAAATTAGGTGCCGGGGGTAATGCTGTGGAGGAATTGTGGAAAATTAAAGCTCATATTACGGGACTGCTTTGGCTGTGGTGCACATGAGGGTGCCTTTTCACAGGGTGTCTGCTAATGTCCACGAATTGTAAACTGTGTCAATACGAAGCGTACGTTTGTTAACTTTATCCAATTTTTTGTTTTTGACATCAATAAGGTTACGCAGAACTAGTCTCAAACCACACACGCACCTAACAGATTGTAAAGTGTAAGACTCACGCGCAATCTTTGCTTTAGAATACTGGGGTGCGGAACAGGTGTGATTTATAATCTAGAGTACGGTAAATGCTATAAGGAAATTGTTAAAAACTGATAAGATGGAATTTTTTGTACAGCCGGTCCTTTAAGAGAAATCCGCTGCTGGATAAATCCTGTCCAAACTCTACAGGCCACCGGAGTTGCTTTAAATATAATTCACCGGCTCATATATCCACTCCCCACTGATGTCAGCCTTGGGCGGGATTTGAATTTGGGTCACAGTGCGCTAAACACTGGGCCACACAAAGTGCACCTCTGAATCACTGTATTACTGTACAAATAATAACACTGTACTGTATCTTATAGAGTAGCACTGTGGCGCGGTGAGTAGCACAGCCACCTCAGATCTAGACTCTAGGTTCGATTCCCGGTTCAGGTGCTGCCTTTCTGTGTGGAGTTTGCGTGTTCTTTTCATGTCTGTGGGTTTTTGCCGGGTACTCCGGTTTCCTCCCACAAGCCAAAGACATGCTGCCTAGGTCAATTGGCCTTCTGACTTAATTGCTCCTGGTGTACTGTGATGGACTGAAATCCCATCCTGGATATAGCCCTGCCTTGCGCCCTTTGGCTGCTGTGATATAGTACAACGGTCGTATAGAAGTTGTCTACGATGGGTTTTTTTTTCCAATTTTTGATTTATTGAAGTTCATATTCAAGTAGTTTCGACACAGACTTTGAATGTAGCTTCAGTAGAGAACCCTGTTTTACTAAAACCGTTTTAAGACCTAGCTTTCTAAGAATGAGGCAGACAAGAAATGTGCAAACAAACGCTGTGCAAAGGTCTGTTTACGCGCGTCAAGCAGTTTGACCAGAAGGCTGGGGGTCAAGGTAGAAGCGTTCACGTCGCGACCCCTGTCAGGTATACTTGGTGTTGCCTGCGAATTCTACAAAACACTTCGAAGCCAAGCTGAAAGACAACGATGTCCAGAAGCTGCCCATCGTGCTTTGAAGAATCGCAAAGAAGAAGAAGACCAGAAGGCTTATCACCTGTGCCAGTTCAACTCTGTCTGGTAACTACACTGGATGCTGCGCTCATCATTGTCTCAGGGTCACAGACGCACTACGCAACGCAGGGCTAACTCGATTACAATCGCAGACAACATTAGCAAGAACGGTGACAATGCTTAAAGAAGAAGGATTGGGAATGCCGGCACTTGCTGCTAGCTTTCTACGACTGAAAAACGTCGCATAACCGACCGTCACATGTCAGGCCTGAGCAGATAACCACTCGCACACAGTGCTTGAGTGCAATGGTGTAACTGTCATTTTATATCGATGTCCACAAACCCAGGGCGGCCCGCTGGATTCGAACCGCGAACCTCTGCGAGAAGCGTCGAACGCACTGCCACTGGGCCACGTGTGATAGTAATGTCAAGTTGTAACGCGTCACCGCCGCACAGTGTCTGCTCGCTCTCATTGGCAGAGAACCAATCGGAGTCGTGAGGAACAATCACAGACGAGTGGGAAGGCAGCCGCGCGATGAGCCAGCGCCAACGATTTTCCGTGCTCTGCGATCCCCTATATATTAAGGTGTTTTCGGCCAATTTATAAGCGTAATATAGTCCAGAGTGTGTGTGTGTGTGTATATATATACGCCTGTGATCTAGCTATCCGATGGGGAAGCAGCTAACGAGGCCGTGCAGCCTGGTATCTCGAGAGTGGAGTTGTGTCCCAGCCCTGACCCAGGCCTCTGAGTAGACCAAACGTTTTCCCATCGGGGTTAATTTGTTACCCCGTGGCTGTAAGTCGACGCGCGCTGACGCGAGCACCCCAACGGCACTGTTTGTTCTGCACGGGAATTTGTTTTACGTAATTTAATTTTTTGAACGAGGCCATACGGCTGCACGCGCCGCCAGTAACCGCGCGGTGCCTGGATCTGCCGGCCGGAGAGATAGCGAGCACCGGCAGTGATGGCCTGTCTCTGCCACCCGCAGGGAAACACGGACTTCAGAAAAATAGCTAGATCTCGTTTTGAAGCTGGGGCACGGGTTGTGTCAAGTGTAAGGGGGGTCGATGGTCTCAGCCTGGCCACCGATGACTGCAAACAAACAAGCAAACCGTGACGTTAAGTTTGGTTGTGAGCCTGATTTGGATACAGCCCAGCTACGAGAATTAAATATCGGTTCGACCGTCTCACAACGATCGTGACCCTCACGCGGCACGGCGGGCGGGATCGTGCTGCTGCCCTCTCCCATGAGGACCAGCCGTCCGTACTGAAGAAGGGAACTCCGTTCTCTGTCGTTATTGGCGTGCCGTTCTCTCCGCAGCCCTGTGCAGCGCTTTGTGACCCTCGGGTGAAAGGCGCTCTATAAATGCTATTATTATGATATCCTCTGCCATGGGCCGTTCGCTATTACGAAGAAGCTCTGCGCAGCATTGTGACCGCAGTGGATTCTTTGCCGGACGACTTGACGCTGATAACGCAATGGGGATAGAATTGATGGGAAAATACAACATACGAGAGATTTTTTTTTCCTAAATGCAAATTGTAATTTTGTTTTGCTGCATGGCAGCGTCAACAGTTATATAATGATGTCGGCGTGGTGCCACTTTAGAATGATGCTGAGACAACGCAAACGTGACTCGGGCCACACCACTAAGATGCCAAGCCAAGACAATGTTGGCAAGACGGAATTGAGTTTGGTGTAGAATTGTCGGGGGTGTGCTGGTTGAAGAGTAGCTGGGCCGCAAATAAGACGCGATATTTTCCAACGCCTTCCAACTAGGGTTGAAAGCGTTTATGCGTTTAATAATGCTTAACTCGTAGGCTTTCATGACCAATGTTATCCATAGTGAAGCTCTGTTTATGAGTTTAGGCCATGTGAAAAAAAGTGTGTAAGTGTAGTGCACCCGTCGATATGTTGGAGAAAACGAGCGAGCACACACAGCACTTACCTTAAAAGATGGTACCGACGTTTCGCTGAGACTTCCACACGCCCTGATGAAGCTGAGTGTAAGTCTCAGCGAAACGTCGGTACCATCTTTTAAGGTAAGTGCTGTGTGTGCTCGCTCGTTTTCTCCAACATATCGACGGGTGCCCTACACTTACCTACTTTTTTCACATGACCTAAATTCATAAACAGAGCTTCACTATGGATAATATATGCTTGTCGGTAAATCCCTAACTGTACGTTCACTGGTTATGAACACTCACACACGCGTGGGCGATGTGAGTGATGCAAGCTCATTACCCCCCAGATCTCTCTTGACGTAAGCGTCTGTTTTTGATCAAGAACTTCACGCCAGACAGTTGAGAAAGTCAGGCCTCGGCGGGGATAATTACGGGCGAGATCATACCGGGGCACGGGCCATTACACTGGCAGGCTGTGCAACCCAGAGCAAATTAATAAAATATGTAACAGGGGCAATGAGCCCTACAGACGATGAATCTGGCTCTTTTAAGCTGGCGCAGTGCGGCGGTGCCATGGTAACACTCGTCCCTCACAGCAAGAATCGTATGGGTTCGATTCGACACCATGAATATGGGTCGGAATCTTTAATGCGGATATCAACACTGTTCACCACCGCCTGGGGCCTACTGCGTACAGAAGCAATATAAAACCTGACAGTTTTTTTTAAACCTTTTATTCTGTCTGTCTAGATATGTTTTTATATAAAGTAACCGTATTCCCGTAGAATATATGAAATTTCGTAAATATGATCAATTTACTGTGGGATCGGCGTCCGCGCTGGGGTTTCACTCTGGATACGGCGTTTCTGTGCGTTCCCCCTTGCGCCACCAATTCCACCGCCGGTTACAGTATCGCATACTCTTGACCCCGTAACCCAATCACCCCGAATGCACCTAACCTCATTCGATCTCACCCGATCTCGCGATATAAGCAGGTTTGGGCCCGGGTGGGCAGTGTGTGGACGGGCGCCGGCTGTCTGTGATGCCAGATCAACGCCGCCGCCTCCTCCGAGTCCCCTCGGCTCGCCGGCACGGCATCCGGAACCCGCGCCGGTACTCGAACCGTTCCGGTTTAGCTTAGCGGCAGCAAGCGTGCGGCGCCAACCGCGCAGGAACGAGAGAAAAAAAAACTGACCTGGCTTTTTATCGTCAGGGTCTAACTGACCTCGACTGAGTTTCACCCGGGACAAAACCTGAATTGCTCTGCCGAAAATACACTCGCCCGGTACCCCGCTGGTGCAGCACGCACGGCTGGACTGGAGGTGCAACCCTGTTAACGAAGCCGAATTTCGTTTTAAGTTCATCGTTACGAGTTATCTGTGTGACCGAGCCCTCATGACACGGCTGTGTCACCTCCTGAGGTCAACCCGTGGAATGCACGGGCCTGCACGTGCGCACGTGTGGCCCGATTGGCAATACGCTGTCGAATGAGAGCCTCTCCATCATGCCGGATTGCCGCCGTTCTGAAGCGGTTGGTCGCGACCCATCATTGGGCCGTGAGCGCCACATAGTGGTCCGTGGAGACCATAGCCAAGTGGGTCAAGTGGGACTTGAGGTGGAAAAGGTTGAGAAGCCTTGCCATATTGGTCATGGGCGCTTTTTTCTGCTCATTCTCTGTATTTTTCCAACGTGGCATTTGCTACCGTATTGATGATTGCTCTTCAGAGCTGTTCCAGCATTCTAAATTGGAGAGCGAACATTAGGGGTGCGTCTTATAACCAGGTAGGCACGTGTGTGACAAAGGTACACCTGGCCTGGCACAAGTGACGTGGAGACGTCGGTGCCACTTAGTGGCGAACAGCGAATGTTGTTGTTGACAATCCATATTTGTATGAACTGTATTACCATGGGGCACAAGTTTGGGGCGCGCCTTACTTTCCTGAGCGTCTGATAATCCGGACGATACGGTATGTGCCGTGTGGAATCCCATAATACGGGGTTGGGTCTTGTGAATAACAGGCATCATCATCCTTGTGAAGTCACGGTGACACAGGCACAATCTCGCTCTTACGTGGGCAGTTGGTGTGGTTAGCGTGCCAGTGTCTGTGCGGGGGACGGGAGTATAGCGGTTAGCGCGCTGCGCTACGAACCCAAGCCACCAGAGTTCGATTCCCGCTCAGGGCCATCACCCGAACCGGTTCTGGGTCTCCCCTAGGTCGACTGAGCCTCAAAATAGCTCTATACCTTGTTCAGTGTGAAAACGAAGGCGGCTGGGTGTGGTGCTGGCCACCTATCCCTGTTCCGGCTTTCATAGGTGCTCGCTAACAGCGATTGACCCCTACAGGCTGCTCAAGGCTATATGGCGTTTCTTTATCACGTGTGTGTGGGGAGCGGTCGCGTGGTTGGTTATCTGACTGCGAGAACGAACCCGGCGACCCAAGCGGGCTTTCATCAATGGGGATTATCTGAACCGGCCCTGGTACACCCCTAGGTCGACTCAGCCTTAAATTACTACTAGATGTGCCCTATCTAACCACACGCTAACAGCACTTGACCCCAACAGACTGTACAGCTGCGTGGGGGACCTTTATATGAGTACTGCACTGTATCAACACGTGGCAAGCGCGAATATTAAGTACTGTACGTGTACCAGCATGCATAGCAAATAGGCGCGTGCGACCCTTTTATTAATCCACCGCTGGATGAAGCCCTTGCCACGGGAGTCGTTTAACCATACTTCACCACACCGGCTAGTGCTGGTTGGGAAGTCGGTAGGGAGGGAGTGGAGACACGATATTTTCAGATGTCACAATCAGACGTTGGCTGGGAAACAAATCCCACGCCAGACTGCCGGGTTCAAATTGCAGTGCGTCAACCGCTGCGCCACCGCTCCACCCATATCATCATCATATCAGAAACCGCTTAATCCTGTACGGGGTCGCGGTGAGCCGGAGCCTATCCCGCCAGACAGGGTGCAAGGCAGGGCTATACCAAGGATGGGACGCAAGTCCATCACAGAAGTTTGGTTATTTCCAGACTGTAGCAGAGACGCTAAATGATCGCACGGCCGAGACGGAAGAGGCCTTCTCTCGCAATGGCTGACGTGTCTTAAGGCGATACGTCACACGCAGGCAATTGACTTTAAGTGCAGAAACGTGTACTGTATATACTGTACTGGTCTACATAAGTATTATATGTATGGGTGGAGCGGTGGCGCAGTGGTTGGCGCACCGCGATAATAACTAGGCTATATTGGTTCGAGTCCCACTCGAGGTTCCACTCCCGGCCAAGGCTAACGAACATTTATTTGTGTTAAGTGACACATTAACCACTCGGCGTCCCTTAAGGAGTCGTCTTTTGTATTGTACCGTACTCTGCAGAAAATGCGACGCTCTGGAAACTAAGACGAACCGAAAGCGTGTTTTTGGTATCCATAAAGTTATCCAAATATATTCTCACACACGTACCGGTGTATAAGACGCACCCCCAACGTTTGCTTAACATTGGAGGGGAAACGTGCGTTTTATAAAACGGAGAGTACAGTGTCTGTGATGGGTTTCTGTTTCAGTGCTTATATTAACACGTGATCATTCAGAAAGAAAAATGAACAAAAGACTGAAAAGTGCGCTCGGTAAAAGATGCATGCTAGGAATTAGCCTTCGAAAGAGGGAACATGGATTCATTAGACAAATGCGCGGGTTCAAAACAACATTCAAACTCAAGCAAAGTTAGAGCGAGCGGCCTGTGCAGCACACATCGCGATACGTGGTGGGAGATTGACGGACGGCGGGCAAGCACAATAACGGAGTCGCAGCCGAGGGGTTGGAACGAGTCGATTAAAACTCGTTGATGTTGGTTCGTGACAGGTGACAGGCGGCCTTCACGCAACAGTAGATTGACCATGGCCAGTGCCCGGTGATGGTGGTGGTGATGGACGATTAGCGGAGGGGGTCATACATGTTCACTCACAGCCACTCATCTCACCGCATTCGTGGTTCCAAAAGGGCCGCATCTTCGCCGGTAAAACAAGTTCGATCCTGTCCAGGGACCGATGCAATGCGGCTCTGAAAACGGCTGCCATTCTTCCTGGTTGCTGCTGCTGCTGGTAATGCTGGTGGTAATGCACGGTGGCGGTTGTTGTAGTGGTGGTTGTGTAGCGAGGGAAGAGCAATGTCACGCTGCTCGGCTTTATATAGATTCTACGACAGTATATGGTGTGTGTGTGTGTTCGTTGATGAATAGCTTAATAATTAAATAAGCGACCTCGCACACACACCTACACACGAACCCACCCTCTGCAGATCTCAAGGACGGTCACCCTCCCTCGCCAGTGACAGCCTATCCACCCAATAGCAGATCTGAGGAATGCTCCGTCTCCCCCCCCTACGGGTTGTGACGGTGGCCGTAGCGGCGGTGATGCTGACGGCTGCTTGCAAAACGCGGGGTGGATTTCACGGAATGGAATGTCACCGCGACCACACGCGTTGGTTGTGCGCGGAGCGGTGGCTCCAGTGGTTAGCGTGCTGGGCTACAAACCTGGCGACCAGAGTTCGATATCTCGCTAACGGCCAC
>JAZEWU010000032.1:5724632-5761344 GCA_036362915.1 Geotria australis | reverse complement strand
GCCAAATCACACGATAGGATTAATCACAATGCTACAGTATTGTGTTTAAGCGTTATAAGGCTAGTATACTGTATATGCATTTTTGGATGGGGGGCCTTAACATCGGAGGGCCACTAAAGCCCCCTGCGTTAATCCGGCCAAGGGTGTTGGTGAGGATGCTGGCTGAGCGACGGTGCGATATTTTTGGGGGCGACGGCGCGTTTAGGAAAAGGATATGTGGGTGTGAGATACTGCTGGGGTGTGTGGGCGGCCGAGTGAGCGGGCAAGCGAGCGAGGAGTACGGTGGGATTTGGGGTGGGTCAGAGTGGCATGTCACGGGCCATGTGACCTGACATCTACCCCGGACTCGTCGTTGTAGATAAGAAGACATATATTCTTTTAAAGCAGCACCACCCTCGACATCAGAGCCCAAGGAATGATGCCCAAGTGCCAAGTGCATTCGTAGCAAATAGCGGGCGTCTCATCCACGCGGTCCGTCTGGGTGGAGCTACGCATCGGGCGGGTGGGTGGGTGGCGTTGGTGGTGGTGGGGGCAGAAGAAGATTTTTGATTGATTGACCGATTGATTGCTCCGGCTGACCGGATTGGTGGCTTTCAAAACGAGCCGGGTGGAAGTGGTGACCACCGTTCCGAGGGAGCTCACAGGAGACATTCGGAGTCAGGAGGCCCACGGAGGAGTAGAGGCGTGATGAGTTGGCAGGTGGACACCACCTCCCAGCCTGGCGACTGGTCCTTCCCCGGAGCCAGGATAGCACACGCGTCGACTGGAGGAAGCATCGGGTGAGAGCGCGTACACCCAGCACCTAATGCAGAGATAAAGGCAAAGATTACCCATGTGTCCGAATAATGTTGGGGCATGTGGTTTTAAGGGGAAGCTATATATATTTGTTGTTTAAAACATTACAATTGCGGACTTATTCACTTGGCAGCCAGAGTACATTGCTTCTTCTTCTTCTTTGCGATTCTTCGAAGCACGATGGTCAGCCTCTGGACATCGTTGTCTTTCAGCTCGGCCTCGAAGTGTTTGGTAGAATTCGCAGGCAATACCAAGTATTACCTGACAGGGATCGCGACGTGAACGCTTCTACCTTGACATTGCTTGAGAACACTTTAAGTGGCCATGTCGGACACCTGACAGCAATATCTAAGTATATATGTGGGTTAAAATTGCACGTTTTGTGAATTGTACTCCAATCGTCACATGTATTTTGCAAGTTGTCACAATGGGTAAGTTCCCATCTTGGTCTGCGACGTGTTTTTGTTCTGTTGTGCCGCATGTTGTTCGGCACGGCGTCCGACGTTTCGCTCCGATTCTTGAAGTAGCTCCCAGCACGTGTTTCAAAACGTAGCAAAATCATGCCGAACAACACCCAGTAACAACACAAAAACACCATTGGGCTGTGAGGCGCACTCTTGAAAACCTACACAGCAATATGTTCGTGCATTTTCTTGAAATACGGTTCCATTTAGACACTTTATGAATCCTTAATCTTTAGAGTTGTTATCCACGCCTGGCCTGTTATACAATGGAACGCGAAGTGTAGGGATTGCTTTAACTGTCTCGAGTTAACGCTAACAACAGCGTTTCTCATGTTTGCTTCACGGTGGAAACAGGTGAATTACGACTTGGGCCACGTGGAATGGCCTCATATTCACGGGCATGTTATATAATTAGTGATATAAATAACAAATGGCTAAGACCGCTGTGTAGAAATACCTTGCAGTTAATGGGGAAGTTTGGTCATCCAGCAGTGGATTAATACATTTTAATATTTGGCATCCAGCAGTGGATTAATACATTTTAATATTTGGCAGTATTTGGCATTTTGGCTTATCGCAATATTTTAATAGCATAGAGTTAATGTGAATGTCACATAGTGGTAGCACAAATACTGAAATAAGCACCAATTTTATTTTATTTTGTCACCAAACTGGATATGATAATTCATTAAGGGATGTTATATGTCAGTGTATCCCAGATGATGCGTTGTGTATAGTGAATCATACTCCTTAGAGAGAAACCCTTGTGTACTCCTGTACACAAGGTAATACCCGCCTGCCTACACGTTTCATTCTAAATAAAAAATGAAACAAATGTATAGTTGGGATTTTTTATGTTTTTAAATATATATGGGCGTATTTATAGAAATAGCGTAGGCATGTGTATTTGAAGATGTTTACTTTCTTTTGTAAAACCGGGACGGTCCTATAAATTAGCAATGAACCATCTGTTTACTGTTGATTTGTAGATTGCATTGATATATAATAATAATTGCATTTATTGAGCGCTTTTCACCCAATATAGATTGCACTGAAACTTCGTTGTGGTCTGTTGCGCTCTATACATTTAATTTTTTTTTACTCAAATCTAACGGCTAAATTTGGCACTTTTAAGTGGAAATTACCGCACATGAGAATTATGGGGACTTTCCACATTCGAAAATTCATCAAACTGTTATCCAAATGTTTCCTCTTATTCCAAAAAGATGGAGGGAGGGTTTGTTTTTTTCCCTGAATGTTCCCTCTTTGATCCAACGTGTGCGAAGTCTGTGTTTACTTGACACGTGCAACCTTGCACTTGCGTACGACGTAAACATCATTTCGCAGAAAAAGACACTCCACACCTGAATTCCAAAGGGCAGCTGTAGTTGTCTGAGGTTTCGAGCAAAGCGCCTTCTTCAGGGCAGTGCATCTTCTACGACGATTGGCAGCGTGTGTAAAATAATGTAAAACAAGATCGTTGGAAATGCAGCTTACAGGAGAGAAATCAAATAAAACCTTACATTGTTACTATGCGACAACATGGGGGTGAGTCACGCCATGGATGATAATAATAATATATATTTGTAACGCACGCATATTCTCCGGGCACTTTGCGCCCGTTGATTCGGAGGCGCGGAGTCTGGCTGAGTCGATGATGATGATAATAATAATGCTGAACTGTCCAACAAGGAGCAGAATTGTATAGTTTGGTGCTAATTCACACAGTCACTTTTACATCTGCTCAGCCTGCCCTAGTATCTTTATTAATTGTATTAACGGATGGATCACATATCTTTAGGCAATGAGGCTAATTTAGTATGCTAACCAGTGTCAGATAGCCATGCATTTTTAAACGAGCATCTTTTATCCAAAATACTCCGCCTTGCTTTGTTAATAATCGGATACTGGTTGAATGAAGTTATAAACTAAGTATTTTTTCACTGTGTGATTTGTGTTATTTGTTTTGACAATGTACACTACATTGTTTTGACACGCGGTCATTGTAATGTGCTTGTTTTTAAGCCTTATAAATGAAAATGCTGTCATCTTAGTCATTGAGTGCGTAACGTGTGGACTAATTTCGACATTTCATATTTTCCAAGTCGCCGGTCGTTTGGAGGCCGTAGCACGTGACTAGTAGCCTACAGCCATAACGACAGGTATACTGGATGTGGTGTGCCGATTATCTCGGCTGTAATTATGCCCTCACAGTATGTACTGCATATATAATTCATACTTACGTTTGACTCACGTCAATGTGTGTATGCTGGATATCATTGAACATATCTTAATTACGGACATATGATGCCGAACAAAAATAACAGTCAGCCACACAATAATAAAAATACAAGTTATAAACGTACGCTAATTCCACGCCTGGTCGTAGACTAGACACGGATGCAGAGAGGCGAGGGGAAGGCCACACAGTCAGCCGCACCCAAAGTTTGCCAGACAACTGCGTCCGACATGTTATTTTGTTATCGGCCAATTAATTAGTTTTTTATTGTTGCGGGAGGAAACCGGAGAACCCGGAGAAAACCCACGCGTGACACAAATAGAAGGGCAGAAACTCCGCACAGAAAGGGCCTGCCCGATGCTAGACTCGAACCGCCTCGGGCAGGACTTTCTGTGAGGCACGGATGTTACCACCGCGCCACCCTGCCGTGAATGAAGTAATAATAATAGCGTTTTATAGAGCGCATTTCACCCGAGGGTCACAAAGCGCTGCACAAGGGCTGCGGATAGAACGGAATGTCAACAACGACAAAAAAACCTAATAAAAACCAAAGCAACAAAAATTAAATGATTAAGGCTGCTTCGAATACCATGAAAGATTGTGAAACAGGCAATCTTAAGAGCGGCAAAATCTGCCTAAGATGGCCGTCACTTTCTTAAAGACAAACACGGAGGTACATTTAATTATCTCGTGTTGTGTGCGAGTATGGGCGCGCACTGCCCGTGCTTCCATCATGGGCAGCGAGGTTTGACCGGGCTGTGAGTCCGCGTGGGTGACCCCCACGCACAGCAGGTTGCTGGCTATAGGCTGCATGCGGTGAGCAGCACAATGCAGCGAGTGAAAATCCCATCGTTCTGCCGCCCGACAACGATCCGAAAGGAGTGTTCGCCACATTTCCCACACGGGACTGACCATGGTGGCGAAGTCTGGCCCAATAACTCCCACGACTTCCGCAGCATTGGTGCGGTACGAGAATGTATTTTTTCCACACCGCCCTCTGCTGCTCACCCAGTAACCCCATGGCAACGTGTTTGTGCGCGGAACGCACCCAGATGTGAGCGAGTGACAAAGTGGATTAGTACCCGATCACCAATTAACCTCTTGTGTAAGCACAGGTATACTTGTTTTGCATATGGGCGCTATTTATTAGTACGTGTATGCACTAATGATGTTTCCAATGTGGGAGGCGAAACGACCCACGAGGGAGAGAGGGAGATCGCTCGACACGGCTATCCCGAAAGAACAGCTCTGAATAGCAACCATTAGCACGATTAATTAGTCAAAATGTTAAATCATTCAAAACGTCCCGCATTCTATCATTTATATGAAAATAAGTGGGGTTAACCTAAGTCACCGCTCTCCGGAGTGCATTCAGCAAACACTTGTTCACATCGTGAACAATTTAATGAACTTTGAAAATGTAATGCATGCAATAAATACACGTGGGAGAGACACCGGTATGTATTACACTTGAGTTATCTGTCCCCTAAGCAGCAAGCAGAGGGAATGTGGGTCCCCTAACACCGCACACTTAGGGCCAGACTGTTGGCCAAAACGACCGCGGTACATTGCGTTGGCAATTTGCCCCTCTGTTGGCAAATGAGCCGCCGGCACAGTTTCTATAAAATATCTGCCAAAAAATGACAGTTGTCGCAGGGATATTATGAACTAGGAGAACTCCTCTGATCCGTTGCCCTGTTAGCCGCTATTCCTGTCATCTGAGGGGGAGTTGTTGATCCCGCGAAAACTACTATTTGTAAGCCTCCGTCGTCTTAAACTCGCACACCAATTATTTCGTGAATTTTCTCGTGGTTCACTGCGGGATGGCTTCCTGTTACGTGTGTGGTTTTCACGAATAAGAGGCGTCACATGGAAAATTAATCCAATAACCCCCCCCTGTTGATAATTAAAGCTAAATAACGGATAACTTCGCGGATAATACGATCCACGATATTGGCCTCACACATGACTACAGAAAAGAGGAGTTTCTCATGTACGACGTTTGGGGTTTTTTACGCTTGTATTGTAGGTTTGCACGGCTCGATGTATGAGAATCGCTGCTCATTCGGGATAGCCGTGTCGAGCATTCCTCCTCTCGCGACGTTTCACCTCCCACGTTGGAGGGGGCATCAACAGGCTGAGCAGGTAGCGTGTTTGCAAGTGTCACGGTCAATATTAAATCAAAACAAAGTCTATATATAGCCGCGTAGATGTGCACTGTGTTCGGTGCATGTGCAGATGTTGATTGGCAATGCGTGCGGGACAGGGATCGAGTTCAGAAAGCTGTCTGGACGGGGCCCCCTTTGGGAGGGGAGCCGTCACATTAATAACAAGGCTGGCGAATAAAAATGTGTGGGTGGCAGCTGTGTTTGGGTTGCCCATGTGCCGCCCTGTGTTTGTGTACGCGTGGCCACGCGCGTGTGCCCATGGCGCCGCGTGTGCATATTATTTACCCGCACAAAAGCCTCGCTAAAGTCTTAAAGACTCCTTTTCCCGAGGGCCCTGCCTCATTGGGATGTTTAGGCAATTCCATCAGATGAGTATGGCTCCACGTGCTGGGGGCGTTTTCAGAAAACCTTAACTTGATGGATTGAAAAAGATCCCAGCATGTATGGTCGAGACGTTAGTTAATTGTCGTGGCTAAATTCTCCCCCTCCCCCGGTGGACAACTGTTAAAAAGCGCTGCATAGCTCTACGGACCCAGCTTAAATACAAACAACTGACTGAGACTGGTGACAGAATGACACCGAAAGGCGAGAACGCGCCCACGAGGTCCACCACCACAGAGATGGAGCGATGAGACCAGGTCACGTGCTGGACCGAGATGAATGGCAGCAGCACTGGACCGTGAGAGATGGTGACAGAAGCCGCCATCCAGCAGAGGATAGACCAAGGCTGATTGTTTGAAACTGTTACTTTGTTTTGGCTGTAGTATGGCCCCGTTGCCTGTATATGGAAAACGTTGCATCAGATAACCGGGGGATTTCCCAGCTCTCTATACACATTGCCCGTGAACAAAAAGCCACCGAGTGACATTAATCATTAAACGACCCGACGAGCCAAACTCCCGTTTGTTGCTTAGTGGTGAATAGCACTACGAGAGATACAGACTTGCTGGGCAGGAGGGACGGTTGCCAACACACACTCCCGGATTTGGCCGGGTCTCGACCGAAATCGGTACCGATCTCCCGGTGAATACTGAAAGAAACCGCTTAATCCTGTAACAGGGTCGCGGTGAGCCGGAGCCTATCCGGGCAGGCACAGGGCGCAAGGCAGGGATATAACGAGGATGGCACGCCAGTCTATCAGTGCACCGGGGGCAATTTAGTCAGCAAGCCAATTCACCTAATCAGCAGCATGTATTTGGACTGTGGGAGGAAACCGGAGTGCCCGGCGAAAACCCACGTGGACACGGGGAGAACATGCAAACTCCACACAGAAAGGCAGTGAAAGCAATCCGAGAGGTTTTAATAGGAACGCTATAATTTATTACAACGGTATTTTGGAAAATGTTTTTTCCGGAGTTGGCCACCCTACGAGGCAGTGGATAGACAACAACAACAACCGCCGTTCGCCACTACGTGGCGGTGACGTCTCCACGGCGCCTGTGCCAGGCCAGGTGCACTCTGAAGCCACGCGAAGTGTCACACGCTCGCCGACAGGTCACGGGACAGAGCCAGGTGCCATTGGCTGACTGACTGAGATGACTGGCCGAGGCACAGCATTGTGCTGCCTCCCCGCTGTGCCAACTAGCTGATTTTTATCCGCCCGGCACTTCGCTCGTTGTTGTGAACGTCGCTCCTCCGCCCTCTGTTGTTGTTGGAGGGTGACTGGACAGACAATCCATCAATGGTTATACAATGGTTGATCATTAGTGATGATCTCCTGCGCTTAAAAATAAATACAGTTTGTCACACCGTGCAATTATTTGCCACCCATTTCGTATGGGTCCTTTTTACTTGACACGAGAACTACCCTTGTAAACCGCTGCCATCAACTGCACCCACCGGTGGGGCAAGCGTGCCGCGGTAATGGTTGCGCAATGGGCATGTTTTGCACATCAGCACTCCGCATGCCCAGAGCTCCTCGGAATTGCAGGCATGCGCATTGGATCTGGACCCCAGCAAATCCCCGGTGGCAGTGAATGTTTTTGGCCCCGGCACGAGGAATAACGCGGGTTTGAAAAATCCCACCGACTCGAAGCATTGCAGGAATTGCTGATCAGCCGACCTTCACCTTTTTTACCCAGCTCAGAGTTAACTACAGTGTCGCAATCTTTCGTCTGGTGTGTGAAACAATACTGCCATGCAGCCGGTTATAAACACACTACAATGCGTTAATTTAATTATACACATTGTATGGGTTATCCCGTAACACCTGGGTCTTGTCCCCGTGACCTCCCGTCAGCGAGCCTTCGAGATTTCACGTGGCCTCGGGGTTTATCTGGCCTGGCACCGCGGCTGTTGTGGTTGTTATGTACCGCATTAGATACAAAGAAACCTCTCATTCGTCAATAACACTGTGGCCTTGAACGTTAGAATAAGCGACGTTTCAGGCAATGGTCCGTCTTCATAGCAATAAATAAACACTTCAGGCAGTGGTCCTTGTAATTAAGAAGGATCGTTGCCCAAAACGTTGCCTTATTGTATATATTTCCCCAAGTATTAAAGACAAATGTGTTAAGTTTTCTGTTATTGGTGCGTGTGCGCTACTGCCAAAACAGAACAAGTATCACCAAATAATGTCTGACTGAACTACATAGCGTACTGTATCATTTATCGCTATTTTCAGGAATTAAATTCTCACTAAATGCGTTCCGGGTTGCTGATGGACTGGAATAGGTGGCACGTGACTAATAGCCTCAGCCATAGCTAAAGGTAAAATTGATGTGGTGTGACGGATGCAGACATATTCTATAGTTCATTGACCTGAAAAGACCTGGCAGTAATTGAAACCCCGGATATTGCTATTTTTTATACTATTCCAGCTTTGGGTATGTTTCACATGGTACAAATAAATCAACAAAAATATACAACATTTTGTTCCACCAGCTTACTTACTGGCCTACTGAACAAAACGTTTTCCAACTCTGTAATGGTTTTCTCCTACTGTGTCTCATGAGCAGAGCGTGGCTTGACAGCATTACTCCCACAAGACACGCGGGTTTAACTTATAAATCTGTAGCATTTATTGTATTATTTAAGTGCTTAAACAGACCCTTGTCTCTTTATTACCTATTTATTGTCTGTTTATTACCTCATTTCTGATGACTGGGCAGTATAAATAGGTACACAACAGTCGGGCAATTGGCAGGTCACGTGTGGTGGGGTAAAGTGTGGAGATTCTCATCTCTGTCAAGGCCAGTGTAGAATAGGCCAAAATACCCTCTAGAGGGATTCTCTAGAGCTGCTGAACTCATGCACTCCCAGAAGGCTGATGGGTGTGTAAAATATATAGAGACGTTGCTTATATATTTTGTTAAAGTCTAGACATTAAAACAATTCTTCTGAGTCTTAATTACTATACGACTAACCGCTGTTAGTGATCACCTATTACATGATTATTATAGAGCCAGCATCGCTCATAAGCGTGTGGTTTGGACGCCTTTCTCTCCCTCGTGGTAATGTTTACACGAATCAACCAGATACTCCTTTGAGGTTGAACCAACCTAGACGAGAGCCAGAACAGCTTTCGAAACCAGGTGGAAATCAGGGCTAGGATTCATGGTCAGATCACCAGTATTGTTCGACGAAAAATTAACGAGGACAAAGACAAGTCAAAGATCCCTCTATAGCCTTTGTTGGGGTAAGTGCTGTTAGCACCTATGTAAGGCCGGAATGGCACAAAACCGGGTAGGTGGGCAGCACCAAACCACTACACAAGACAAATATCCCGCGTAAAGCCTTAACAGACTAGGGTCAAGTGCTGTTAGCGAGCACCTATGAAGGCCGACACGGAACACGAGGAGGTGGGTGGTCAACACCACGCCCGGCCGCCTTTGTCTCCCTAGTAGCGATGTTTACACACACAGCGCGAGGAGGTACTCATTTGAAGCTGAGTCGACCTAGTGGAGGCCCAGGATCGGTTCAGAAAATTGTCACTGGTGTTGACCGTGAGCGGGATTCGAACTCGGGTCACAGCCGGGTTTGTAGCCCAGCGCGCTTACTACCACTGAGCCACCGCTCCCCACCACCGTTGCCAACACACCCGTACTGTATATAGATGCCCCCTTTGTATACGTGTGTGCTTGCTAAGTGACCTTACGCCATGTGCGTTTGCACGTTTGCATGCACGCCCAGACAGCAGACGCTCTGGCCCAGGAAATTATTTTGTTTTCGACGTCTCAGATTTCACGACCCACTCTCCTTCCAACCAGCAGCACACCCCCCCCCCCCACTAACTCTTCCGTCCATCCACACTCCTCTCAGTCTACCAGCCAAGAGGGAGGTGTGGGGGGGTGTGTGTGGGTGGGTGGGCAGCTGTTCGCATAGGCGTGGGAACAAAGGCGGATAGAGGCATTGCCTCTTCCCAAGCTATTTGGCTAGGGAGGAAACAGGAAATCGCGTGGCTTGTCTTATTCATGGGCCCTCTTGGCTACTTTATTTGCCCCCCCACTCCAATTCTTTACATCGGTGGTTCCCAAACTTTCTGGGTTCACGGTGCCCTTAGTGTATCAGGATTTTTTTTCCACGGCGCCCAAAGTCAGAAAATATATGGCAAAATGTTGCTGTTTTTCCGTTCTCTGTCGTTGTTGACACGTCGTTCTCTTCCCCAGACCTGTGCAGTGCTTTGTGACCCTCGGGTGAAAAGCGCTCTATAAATGCTATTATTATATTTCGAAAATTTAGAATATCCATCCATTTTCAGAAACCGCTTAATCCCGTACACGGGTGCGGTGAGCCGGAGCCTATCCCGGCATACACAGGGCGCAAGGCAGGGGGATAACGTGGATGGGACGCCAGTCCATCCCAGGGCACCTGGGGCAATTTTACTCAGTAGGCCAATTAACCTGGCAGCATGTCTTTGGACGGTGGGAGGAAACCGGAGTGTCCGGCGAAAAAACACACGCGGACACGGGGAGAACATGCAAACTCCACACAGAAAGGCCCCCGAGCCGGGATTCGAACCCGCGGAACCTTCTTGCTGTGAGGCGGCAGCGCTACAAAATTTAGAATATCCCGGCGGCGTAAGTTCGCTGCGGCGTCCGCGGGCACACACTTTGGGAACCACTGCTTTACATCACAACAGCCACATCACCAGCCTAGCGCCTTACAGTCAGATCTAGATTATCGGGCGTCAGGAGGGGGAGTAAAGTCCCATAAAAAAAAAACCAAGCACACGTATGAGCGTTGCTCTTTAGAGGTGATTTTTTCGGGATAGCCTTGGCCAGCGTTCCTCTGTGACCCTCGGGTGAAAGGCGCTATATAAAATCCTATTATTATTATATTTGCGAAGAAGAGAGGAGGAACGCTCGCCACGCGGAGGTCAAAAAACAATCTAAATTTGACTACAGCAACTTACAGTATACAGTGTGTTGCTTATCTTCATACCATGGGGGTGATAATGCAGAAAGTCATCTGTTTCGATTGCGTCTTTAAGTAGTTGGTTTACTCGCTGATGTGTTTTGTGGTCAGGTTGGCACTGAGCCGTTCACCCCTATATTAGTGAGGAGTAGTAAATCATTAAACCAACGCAGAGATAATGATACAAGTGTGTTGATGTCGGTTTTGACGGCTCGATATATGAGAATCGCTCTCAAGAGCTGCTCTTTCGGTATAGCCGTAGCGTGTGTTCCACGTTGGAGGCATCATCAGCCTGATGGTATCTTAATAGGTGCCCCAACTTGGGAGGTGAAACGTCGCAGAGGACAGAGGAGGAACACTCACCACGGCTATCCCGAAAGAATTGCTGTGAGAATTGCTCTAATTGCTGTGAAAATCTAGAGTTAATTTTAATAGTGGCTGGATGGTAGGCATGGAAAGGCTCACCCACCAGAGATTCGATTAAGTGTAACGATTCACGCTTTTGTTGTCATTCAAAAAATCAAATCGCCTCGTTTTTGCCATCTCGTTTTAATTGTTTCTGATTTGTTCTGCCTCGTTGTTACAGCTGTGTTGACGTTAGTGGCCGACCACTACGACTAATGACAGTAATACAATAACAACCACTTTAAGGTATCAAGCCAAACACAGTACTCTGCCAGCACAGTGTATTTAAGAGCTGCGAGTTGCTGAAAGTCGTCCAAGTCACACCAGACCATGTTTTTTGTTTTTAACTCTGTATAAATGTCAACAACTACAGCAGCCATACTAAAGCGACTCGTCAAAGCCACTAAGCCGAGCGGGAGAACAGCCATCGCGAAGCTGCATTATTACTTTGTTATTGCTCTATGGCCCTGAGGCACCACTGCACGTTACGCACTGCCATTTGACCTTTTGCGTAAAAGTAAACGTAACCCCAATACAGTACTCAATTTTGTTTACTAAGTGTATCTAAAAATAGAAACGACTCAGTGGTACAGTGATGTACCTAGCCAATATCAACCCTGTCCCATGGCTGGGATGATGGCTTCTAAATCACAAGGTAAGGGGGCACGATCTCAACTTTTCACTAGCGTTGCCACTTGATTTGATACTTTAAAGTGGTTATTTTTGGGTTTTTTTCCCAGGACAGTCCTCCTTTTGAAGCAACTGTCTTGGAAAATCTGTAAGTTTTCACGATACAAGCCATTAAAGTCCGGCTTTTATGCCAAGTACACGGTCGGCCCTCTTATTTTGTTTACCCCTTACAAGATTTGTGGCTCAGAGGTGTCTACCCTACGTTTCGCCTCCCAGGTTGGAGGCACGTTCCGACTGAGCTTCCAACGTGGGAGGTGAAACGTCGCGAAGGAGAGATTAGAAACGCTCACCATGGCTATCCCGAAAGAGCAGCTGTTATAGCAATTCTTATACATGGAGCCGTGATCGTCAGTACTGTATAATTGGTCTACTGTTTAAAAAACAAAGCAAGGGTCTACTGTTTAAAAAGAAAGGGTCAGGAGGTCAAATCTCTCGTGTTGTTTAGTGGTTAACAGCACTTGAAGGTGCTATATTACACCACGGCAGTGGCCCTTAGCATTTCACAATTTCAAACCAAGTGGAAAAACTACATTTGTACTTAAGGGTGTCTTATACAACTGTCCACAGGTGACAGAGAGGGGCCCCGTCTAACAGGTTAATGTGACAATTTACAGTGCAGTAGAAAAACAAACGTGAGTAAATGCCAGGAGGCCAAGTATGGTTAACACAGCACTTGGAGGCTGTTACATGGGCAGGGTGCACCAGAAACGGGGGGTTCCCCTTGTAATTTCTGACGCAACGATTTGCCAGCTTCATGCAATGGGGCTTTACCGCTGCCAAGACGAGAGAATACTGCCCTTTATACTCCTCTAATCCGCGGTGTTGTGAGGGAACGATATATATTTTTGCTGATGTTGCTGATCACATTCCGCGAATTTACTCCAGTTATCCGCTGGCAGAGTGGGGAGTTGGGGTTAGGTTCTTCGGGGGTGTTTGAACTCTGAAATGGCTGTACTGTAGCATGTTACAATACTGTACATTAATTCATTGTCAGAAACCGTTTCATCCTGTACAGGGTTGCGGTGAGCCGGAGCCTATCCCGGCAGACACAGGGCGCAAGGCAGGGCTATACCCAGTCCATTACAGGGTAATGGGAGCAATTTCGCCGGGAACTCCGGTTTCCTACCACTGTCCAAAGACATGCTGCTGCCTAGGTTAATTGGCTTGCGGACAAAACTGCCCCCAGTGCCATGTTATGGACTAGCGTCCTATCTAGAGCATAGCCCTGCCTTGCGCCCTGTATCTGCCGGGATAGGTTCCGCCTCACCGCAATCCTGTACCGGATTACGCGGTTTCTGACAATGGATGGCCACCACCACTTATAGGGTTAGGGTTTCACCTTCACACAATTTAATGCAGATCCAGAGCATTGGTCCCTCTACCCAGTGAGTTACAAATTGTTCACCAGATTTGTTACAAAAACAAACAAGGGTCCACGATTACAACATTGCTATAAACAAGTCATAATAAGACAGGGAAGGGCTAATTACAGAAATCGGGCATCGCCGGAGGAGGGTTATAGCGGTTGGGTTTAGAAAATGGTTCAATGAGAGCGTGGCTGGAGCTGCCGGCGAAACGCGTAACTTTTATTTGAGTTGTGATACATTCTCAACTGCAGCACACGCGCCACATCACATCATTAGATCCCATAACAACATTCCACATATGACTTAACTTGGACATCACCTTACAGTACATAACCCGGATTGAGGCCCGAGTATCGGGCACAAACAGCCTAGTCTTAAAAAATGAATTATACAGCCGGCAACGTTTTGGTCAACGGCTCTTCTTCATGTCACATACGGAAGTCTGAGAGCTAAAGGGCCCTGATAAGACTGCGCCATACACAATGGGACCACGGTATACAACACGGGACACAAATTGGTCACGACCCTTGCAGACACACAGAACATTCACAGAAGGCTATAGCGGTATATATATAGCCTTATGTTGGAATACAAGTGTGTTTTAACATAGACCAAATCTCTGAATTTATTCTTCAGAGCTGTTCTTTCGGGATGCATGAATTTGCTTTAAATACCGTTTGATTGTTGCGTATTCTTTCACCGCTGTATAAAAGGTATTGCCGGGCCGGACCCAGCCCTGGGGGGCGAATGGTGTACACCATTTTATCTAGCGTGCCGTATCCAACTTGCATACATTATCTCTGGCCGCTCTTTTGAATCACTATAGGAGCCACGTCTTAAACAGATACACATCGATTCTTATCAGGCCCCATGGGGGATAGTGCATCCATCCATTGTCAGAAACCGCTTAATCCTCTACAGAGTCGCGGTGAGCCGGAGCCTATACCGGCAGACAGTCTCCAACTTCATGACAGGGCACCCGGGGGGCACTTTAGTCCGCAGGCCAATTAACCTATGCAGCAACATGTATTTGGACTGTGGGATGGAAACCGGAGTGCCCGGCGAGAACCCACGCGTACACGGGGGAAACATGCAAACTCCACACAGAAAGGCCCCCAAGCCGGGATTCGGACCAGGGTTTTCTTCCTGCGAGGTGGCAGCGCTACTCACCGCGCCACCGCAAGCAGTTTTGGACAATGCAACTATCAATGCATTAATAGCTCGGGTCTACCAAACACTTCGAGGCCGAGCTGAAAGACAACGATGTCCAGAACCTGACCATCGTGCTTCGAAGAATCGCAAAGAAGAAGAAGCAGTTTGATTTTTATATTTGTATTTTTTTGTCAATTCGCGTGTTTGTTGTGTCGCAGAAATCTTGTAAAGAGCTTGCAAGCTCACTGGGTACTTTCTGCTGTAACAAACATCGTTCACCCTCGGGTGAAAGGCGCTATATAAATGCTATTATTATTGTTGTCAGAAACCGCTTAATCCTGTACAGGGGTCGCGGTGAGCCGGAGCCTATCCCGGTAGACACAGGGGCGCAAGGCAGGTGTATTCCGAGGATGGGACGCCAGTCCATCGCAGGGCACCTGGGGCAATTTTACTCAGTAGGCTAATTAACCTGGTAGCATGTCTTTGGACGGTGGGAGGAAACCGGAGTGCTCGGCAAAAACCCACACGGGACACGGGGAGAACATGCAAACTCTACACAAGAAATGCACCCGGGCCGAGATTCGAACTCGGGGAAGCTTCTTGCTGTGAGGCGGCAGCGCTAACCCACTACGCCACGGGTGCATTCACACTTTACGAGCAATGTGCAAAATCGTAGCGTGCACCTTGGAGAGAGGGGGTGACGTCACCGCGTCGCGACGTCACCGCGTCGCGACGTTCCCGCGAACACGCAGCGCAATTACAATTCCCACCGAGCTTAAGCTCGCCCGGCGCGGCGATAGGCCGACGGCGGGGGGGTCACGTGACTCGGCCGCTCCAGCCGCCGTCACCCGTGGCGGCGCCCCGCTCTTATGCGCGCTACGAAATGAAAAAAACGTGTGGCTCGGTTCGTCGCGCGTTGCGGCGTATCATAGACGCGTGGTGTTCAACGCAGGCCGCTGGCGGGTTTCGAACAAAACAAAACCACGTTGTGCTCACTTCACCGTTGTAGCCTCAGCAAGGCCAACGATTGGAGAATAAGAAGAAGGAAAGGCTCGGTGAGTCGGTGGAGTTTTTGAGGGATTTGTAGGTTGAGTGCCACAGTGGTGGGTGGTGGTGGGGTGTTGCTTGCTTGCTGGTGGTGTTTTTATGTGCGCGGGGGAGGGAAGAGAGGTCCCCGTATCTTTTCTTGCAAAACGGTGCGGATTCCTTTTGGGGCCTAAAAGTTATAAAGCGGCTCCGCGTGTCACAGCCGCATGGTTGTTAGTCGTTGTTAATCGAGTTGGGTTTGTTGGCGGTGCTTGCTTTCATTCAAAGTGCGCTGAGTTTCTGCGTAGATGCTGACATGTCTTCTGAAGGGGTGTTGGTTGCATCGTTCGTATGCCTCCCATTGTGTCCCCCTGGGTTCCAAAGTTACATTTTCGTCCGTCGACCATGGTCAATCCACTGCTGGATGATTTGCCTCGTCGCCCCGCTAAGCTTTCTCACGGCCGTGTAGATATTCTGCCCATACTATGCTCTTCGAAACTTGATTTCGTCTCTGCACCTCCTTTGTAAAGTCACGTTCCGGGACACGCTCTTTCTCGGTAGCTGCTACTCCCGTTATTATTCTTGACCGTCGTTCGTCATCCATTCGAGCAAAGTGTTTTGGCCCAAGGCCACTTATTTTGAGAACAGTTTTAATATTGATCGAATTGCGAGTTTTCTCTAATGTATTGCAAACTTTAACCGTCCTTTAGATTAGATGTTTATTATTACAGCACGATGGTCAGCTTCTGGACATCGTTGTCTTTCAGCTCGGCTTCGAAGTGTTTGGTAGAATTCGCAGGCAACACCAAGTATTACCTGACAGGGATCGCGACGCGAACGCTTCTACCTTGACCCCCTAATTTTAGATAATAATAGCATTTATATAGCGCCTTTCACCCGAGGGTCACAAAGCGCTGCACAAAGCTGCAGAGAGAACGACATGTCAACAACGACAGAGCACGGAAAATAAGCAATATTTGTTTTTTCTCCCCGTGTCCGGTGTGGGTTTACCGTGCAACACATCAGTGCAACACTGAATTGTGTTTAGTACAGTTATCGCGTCTAAACTTCGGTAGGACGGCGCAGTGGTAACATCCACGCTGCACAGAAGGAGGAAGATTCTCCCCGAGGCGGTTCGATTCCGGCTTCGGGCGCCTTTATTTGTGGCGTTTGTGTTTTCCCCCCCTCGTTCTCCGGTTTCCTTCCACAACTAAATGGCCGATACCATAATTTATACTTATATAGGACGCAGTGCCTGCATTACCACCTTTCTGTAGTTTCCTCGCGCCTCTGGAATCATTCTCTCCTCGAATAAATACCTTCGACATTGAATATGTGCGCGTTATAAATAGTATGTATTGTCACGTGCTTTGTCATGTGCACGATTATTTTGCATTATTTTCACGAATACAGTATACATGCGCAGCCTCTGTTGGCAGTCTACTGCGAGACAAGTGGTCCGCTACCCACGTCTGTGCGGTTTCGTGAGCGCTTATTTGACCATACTTCCCCACGCCAAGGTTTGTGAAGGGCTCATCGACACGGGGGCATAGACGTAAATACAGTACAACAACAACGTGTTTCCTTGCACCGCCCTCTATAGACCATAGTGTAGCCCTGCATATTAGCATAACATTGTTTTGTTTCTTTATTTACGAAGACCGAACAAAACAAGACGCCTTTTCTGATTCTCGCATATGCTAATATGTCAAGGCGCTCAATGCCAATGTTGACGTCTGATGGCCTTGACGAGATTGCATCACTCGAGAGGTTTGTTGTGCTTCCGTTTAAGGAGCACAGACTGCAGTATATTCCACAGGGGTACATGGCCGCATCGCACCACTCACCACTGGCTTTCCTTTAACTTCCCATTCATGGCGGAGATGGCGTGTATAACTCGTTTCAGAATTCTCTAAGTATGCGATGAAACGGGTAGTTGGGAAGGGGGTAGTTAAACATTTTTTGCAATGCAGAATCCAAATTGCCCCCGGTTCCCTGTGATGGACTGGGGTTCCATCCTGGGTATAGCCCTACTTTACGCCCTCTGTCTGCCGGGATAGGCTACGGCTCACCGCAACCCTGTACAGGATAAGCGGTTTCTGACAATGAGATGAGTATCTGTTTTGATACTTGCTGGCCTAAGCGATGCAACACATTGAACGTGGTCATGAAATTTGTTTTTTGTCTAAGTGGGAAGTGATCCGAAGTATGGTCAAACAACGTCCATAATCGAACCGCCATAGAGAAGTCCTTTATTCAGCAGTGGAATGAATAAGTGCTGAACATACTCAAGACAGAGCTAGCACGTTGTCTTGTCTCACTGTAATTACAGCTTTTCCCGCGCGCCCAGTGGGGGCGCGCGGGCTGCCGCTACCTGTGTTTTACGTATTTATGTAGCTTTAATTTGTTTTACATTTGTCACTTTTCATCTGTTCCTTTTCTCTTTGGTTGGTGGTTTGTTTCTGTGTAACTTTGGTGTTTGTTTTGTTGTCTGCCATGCTCTTATTGCTTGTTTTTTGTTGTCTGTTTTGCGCGGCCTTCTCCTGGCCCAGTCCTGCCTTGCCTAAACTCGCCTCGTGGTGTCGCGTATGGAAGTTGTGTTTTGTGGTTGTGGGTGCCTGCGTTTTATTTTGCTGTTGCGTGTGCTTGTGCTTCAATGTTGATTGTTTAATTTGGATTGGCGTTGTTTCCCCCTCGTGTCTGTCTCTCTGTCTTCCCGTCTCTGTGTCCCTGTCTCTCCCTGTTGCTCACCCTTCCTCCCTGTCTCCCTCCGTGTTTGTCTTCAAGGAAGTGATGGCCAGCTTAGGGGACGCTGGCAGAATGTTGCCGCTCTTAAGATTGCCAGTTTCACAACCTTTTAGTATATTCAAAGTAGCCTTAATCATTTATTTTCTGTTGCTTTGGTTTTTATTGTTTTGTCTTTCGTTGTTGACATGCCGTCCTCTTCGCGGCCCTTGTGCAGCGCTTCGTGACCCTCGGGTGAAAGGCGCTATAGAAATTGAATTATTATTATTATTACACGTTTGGCGTTTCCGCCGCTCGCTTGATATGCGTTTATTCCTCCGGCCATGGTGGTGGTCGCTGTTACTACAGTTTCGGACTACTTATGGGGGAACGCGTTATATATAACTGGACCCCTTGTTGAGCAAAGTTCGCCTAAGGTCTTTCTGGGCGTAGTGGTTAGATTGACGTTCCCGTATGTTTGCTTTTTAAGAAAGCATGTGTTTTGTGGCCGGGTTAACGGAGCGATTTCCTAGCGGTGATTGAATGCCATTGGTTTTGCTTACAAACGTTGTATTTTAAGCACGTATTTGTGTTGTAGCCTGTGACCAAAATACTCGGATTTGCGCCCAGTCTCGTCGGAACTCGCAAGCTAAGCACGGTTGATCCTGGATTGCTGGCTTCGGTTGTTGGCCACCATGCACATAACAGGTGTTGTAGGCTGTTGCGTGCGTGGCTACTTTGTTATCAGAGGCAGTGCAGTAAAGTGCACAATTGTTGTACTGTTCATTACTGTTTAATGCCCCAACTCGTGCTGACCAAGGGTGGTAAAGCACAACTATTCCCCTTGGCGTGGGGAGGCCCTCATCCAGCAGTAGATTGACAAGTAATCTGCATGCAGTGTAACCGTTTTAGTGAGATTGCAACACATCAGCATCCAAGGAGTATAACCTAGATGTAATGTAATTAGAGCACTTACTGCATTTAATTGTAACTACTGTAACTTAATAACCTGAAAAAATATTAGTCCTTCACAGGGATAACATATTTTATTATACCCCTTCACGTTTTGTGGCATCCGTGTGCCTGTGTGTGCAGTGGGCTATGGATATACGACCAGATTTATTGTCTCTGGCCACGGATAACATCAGTGGCACGTGTTACCTGAGGCCTACCTCGGTTGACTTTGTCGTATACAGTTTACATTGTGCACTGTGCAAACATCAGTGCCGGAGATAGAAAGACGGCCAAGCGTGGTCAACTAGCATACTTTCCCCATGATGTAAACATTTTAGTGAGGTTGCAGCACTTTGCAACAACTTAGCATACATCGAATATAATACGTACTTGTACACTACCGTAATACTTATTGACAATGAGATTCAGTTCCAGTGAATTAGGCAATCAGGTGCTTAGAGGGTGGTGAATTTTAATACATTGTGTCACGTATATTTTGTGGCAGTGTGAAGTTCTATGGTTCACGGTTCAGCACACCTCCGGGAGTGCACGTGTTGGACACTTGGCCCGTGGCTAATACTGAGAGCGTTGAGTGTTTTTGTTAATGCATATCCCTTTCTTTCGTGAAAGGGCATGCCCAGGCCAACGTGAATGGCAAGGCTCGAAAACAAAAAAGGTCTGTATGCATGCCTGAGAGGGTGAACGTTTAATCTGTCTGCATCCGGACGGCGTTTCCTGTTTGTAGCGTTGGTGGGAAGCTGTGCATTTTGTGTTTAGGCTTAATGGTTACACCCACGCCTCACCACTGGAAACTTTCATTCAGTAGCACTTGTACTCTACACCACTGGAAAAGGTAGTGGGATCCCATCTGACCGAACAACCAGCTTGCCGAGCAGATGTCAGAATTAGACTTGTGTGCCCCGAGAGCTCTTTTTCCGTACTTTATTTACCAGCTAGGTCAGTGCGGCTGTATTATTAAGTTCGTGAAGGAATTGCAAAACAATGCATTTTTCTGCATTGCTGGCAACGTATATTAAACTGTTGCACACAGTGAGTGGTCACCCATTCAATCATTATCGAGGCTCAGCCCTGCTTCGCTGTTCATATCTGACCAGATCGAGTTGCAGTCTAGTAATGTACTCGTAGCAATCCGTAACTGCACTTGGACTAAACAAGCACGGCCTTGTGGCTGCGTGGTGGCCGCACCGTGTGTTTTTTTTAATGCACGAGGCTCTGGCATTGCAGATATTTGCGGAGAGGAATGGAATTGACTTTGGATATACAGATGGGCTGGGTCGTGGGGATGTTTGGGCTTGCATGTGGCTGCCTCCACCTGTTCTCGCAGCTATTCGCGAGGGGTATCCGCTCTCCATGAGTGTGCATTATTTGTACTTGAGCGTGTGCTCAGGACAAACTTTCTCCCTTGCAATGCAGGAAATGTGTGCCACTTGTGTTGGTGGTGTGGCTTTCATCCGCAGTAAATACTCGCAAGTTTTTCATTTTTATTACTTTATTTTTTACTGCTGCGTAGGCGTTTGCGGGTGTGCTGCATGGCTCTCTGGGCGTTTTGTCAGGTTTCACAGCTGTAATGTTGAGCAAATAATCGGAGAGGTTTTTTTGGGCCTTGGTTTTTGAAGCTTACAGAATCGGCTTTGGGAAACATGAGACCGTAATGGTTAGCATGGATTAATGGTGTGCGCGTGCGTGTGGCATCTTGAACTAACCTCAGCGTTACGAGCTTAGTGTAATGAATGCATTGCATTACCCTACTCAGATGAATGTGGCACACACATTACTATACTTCAGAAAACCCACCAGGATTTAAACAGAACTTCACTATGGATTTAAAGAGTTTGTTTTTTTAGGTGTTTATTGTCTTCGGGTTTCATTTTCAAGTTGTATATGTTCTGCTTTGTAGCGTGCAGCTGAGAAGAGACTTTTCATAGACTTGACAATGTTCAGTGATGCAGTCAACGTAGAACGGAAACAGATGCTAATGTGACATTGAACACTGCTTTTGTTTAATTATGTTACAGAAAAGGGCAAGAACTATCATGGTCAATGCAATAATAATAATAATATCAATTTATATAGCGCCTTTTACCCGAGGGTCACAAAGCGCTGCAATGTGAGATACTGTGACAATTCCATAGTAAAATTTAAAAACACGACCAGTCATTTTAAGCAATTACATTATGGATGAGTACAAAGTACGGCTGTTATATGCATTTGTAATAAATAAGGTACGAATATTTTTAGCTGTACTGAGAGAATAGGTACTTGCACTCAAAAGCATGTGGGCAGCCTTGCAATCCCTTGCACGCGCCACTGCTGGCAGAAATGCCTCCATTAGAGGGAGCTGTGGAGAGCACACTTGGGGAGTATTTGACCTATCTTTCCGTACTCGTCAGACATCTTGAAAGTGGTAGATGTAACCACACTTTACCCCTCCAATCGCCACCTGGAGGGGCGGGGGGCCAAGGAGGAAGTTAGGAAACTTTCCAATAGAATTTGCTGCACTGGGAGAGTGAATCCGCGAGCTCTGGATAAGTCCAGTTTGCTAGCGTTGACGCCATGTCAACAACCAAAGAGAATAATGATGCAGACCATGAAAAATCAGTATTCGTCCGATGTTGATGGGCGGTAAAAGATAGGAAACGATACAGCTTTGGTGAGAATTAACACTGATAAATATTTTCGCCAGTTGTTACGGACTGAAAAGTCGTCTATTTTTTTTACTTGTTAGAACTTTCCACATTTAAAACTGAAGAGGTTGTGATTCTGTCATCTCAAGTGGACGACCGTGGCACGTTGAAGTGGCAGTGGCAGGTTCCTAACAGGAGGTGGCACCATGGTCGCGTTTGGAGAGCTCTCGGGAGGATGACTCACCAAAAAGGAAACATCACTTGTGTATACAGTATTATTATGCTTGGAGGGTACCAACTACCAGGATCATACGAGTGGGGTTTTTTTTTGGTGCATCTGCACTGTTTATAATCCGTTACCTTTGCATGGCAGTTGTGGCCAGGCGCGTCATGCTCGCCTCCTCTTGAGCACTCTTAGCCCTCAATAGACAGAAGTGTGGTTTAGTGGGTCAAAATGTATCCGTTCAATCTGCAGCTGTCTAAAGTTTATCCATCCATCTTCAGAAACCGCTCAATCCTGTACAGGGTCGCGGTGAGCCGGAGCCCATCCTGGCAGACACAGGGCGCAAGGCATGGGTATACCGAGGATGGGACGCCAGTCCATCGCAGGGCACTAAAGTTTATCATAACTGTTATATTTTTCATGGCTGTGCAGTGATTTACCCAGAGATACTGCTATAGATGGTTAAGAACAATGATTTTGCATGTATAGGGCCACCGAAATGCTTTGGAATGTCAAAGCGCCTTAAATCTCATCTCAACCATTACTTTTACCTATAGTTATCAATTATATTTTTTTAACTAGGAGTGGTTTGCATTCAGCGATCCTTCAGCAACAAGTTGCAAATCCGCCGGACAATTCTGCCTAAAAGAGTGTCTTTGAAATAAGTATATATATACATATTTTGCCTATGCGTTTCAATCCACTTTTTTTGTAAGCTTCAGGGTGTAGGTAGACGACGTCAATGTTTCTCATTATTGCTGCTCACGTGTCCAGGGATTGGCTGTCGCAGCTCACATGCCCTGCAAGCCCAGGCAAGTCCAGGCAAGCCCGCCCTGGGTGTAGCCACGTTGCCTCTTAGTTGGCACTATATCCCCCCCACCTCAGTGTTTTTACGCTAAGCAAAGACACTGCTGTGCTTAGGAGACGGCAGAGCTCTGTAGAGTTTAATTTTAACACTAAATACTTTGCAAACGAACGTCAACACCTCGTCATGAGACCAGTCAAAATGGAACCTAAATGGATGTAGGTTTTCACGGCTCCACGGATGAGAATTGCTCTTAAGATCGGCGTCTAGCTGGGCAGACGTGTTAAAAGAATGATAGAGAGGAGGAACTCTTAAAATGGCTATCTCGACAGAGCAAACTCTTGAGAAAAATTTTCATGAAGGCCTACAGTCCCGAAAATGTGTCGATTAGTATTGTCATGTGTGTTGCCCAATTTGCATTGCAGCGCTGTACAGGGGTTAAAGTTAGTCATACAAATAGTTTTGGCTTGCTGATTGCAAAAGCGCCGCAAAATTCCCTTTTGATAAATAATGATTGTCCTCCACACTTTTCATTATCCAACATCTTGTAAAACCACTGTTCGGTCCAACAAAGAAGTGAGATATTCAGTCGTACTGTATATAAAGTATTTAGTTGTGGTTTTATTTTACTTTATTTAATCACGAGTTATGGGGATTTTATCATCTGCAGTGTTTCATCAGCGTGTATGCTGTTCATTCTTTATTTCCCCAAATCTTTTCTACAGCGCTTTGCAACCTTTGGGTGAATAGAACTTTAAAAACGTAAATTATTATAAGCCCTGCAGTTGCTTCGTCTGGTAGTTGGTGAATAACAGATAATCTGCCATCAAATGTATGTTTACTTGACTTGTTTTGTACGCGGGGAGCTGCGACTTTTTGAAAATGTTGAATTGCATAGATGCTTTGATTTTTGTAGTACAAATATATTCTGCTCATTTTGCATTTATAGTAAACCCATGGTATTTTAATTGCACGTTCGACTAACACAAGGGTATTAAGAGACGTGTTATTTATACTACATATGCATCCCTGGGCGACTTACAGTGTTGAAAATAACCTTGAGCATTACGTAGATGTTAGGTTGGTGCAATTTGAATGGGTTTAAAATTGTTAACTTATACAATTACTTTCACATGACTTGTAGAGCAACCGTTAAGACATTCAATTTTAATTTGTTTACCCAATCCATTGGTTTTTATGGTAGTTTATGAAGTGCAGATAAAGCCGCCTTCAAATTTACGTTGAATTTGTACTTGAAAAGTGTTGTCTTTATTTTTGCTTCATCACAAGAATGGCTGTGATGTCTTGTTTATTTGTCTCCATTGTGTTGCAGCAATGGCAAGAGGTTCGCAGATATTAAAATCCCCGTGGGAGAGCAGCATGGGCGTAAGCGTTCACGCCGTCAACGTATTCCACGTCCAGTTTGTTGCTGCATGAGTTAATCTATTTCTTTATGCCTTGATTTTTGTTTTAACTTACAATCCAGAAACGACTCGCTGTGGAGTTCCACCCAGGCCGGGACCCAAAGCATCCTTCGGAGCAGCCCTCCATCCCAAACGTTCGAGCTTCTTCCCGGACCACCATTAGGCGGTCATCTCCACGTCGCCGGCACCGAACGCCACCACCAGGCTCCTCATCGCGCCGCGTTGCCCGCTCGTGCGAACACGCGCTCGCTCGATTTCGCCCAGCCGGCCTTCCTCACAGACCCACGTCCTCGTCGCTACCTGCCCATGGAAGGCACACCACAAGGCACCATGTCTGCAAACGACGACTTTGACCAGCAGTGGCATGCGTAAGGCATATCGCGGCGGACTTAATATGCGTGCATGACGTGTCATAAAGTGTTGCAACAAGGCAAACCCTGGGACTGTTTTGTCCTTAACCAAGTCCCACCAACATAGATACATTATAAATGCAGTTTTCAAATACTTGTTCCACCCAGGTCTGCATTGACCAAGGTGGCTTGGTGGCAGTGGGCTGCCACCTGGTTTTAATGGATGGGATTGATCCGGAAGGCCCACTATTCAGCAGGTTAATGGTCATTTCATTTTGGCAATTAACCGAATTCCTTTCCTGTCACGTGCAGTCCACAACAGGAAATAATTATTTAGTTTTACTGCCGTTTATTTACGAACACTGGAATCTGAGTTTGTTATTTAATGTTTCCAGAATTATTGCACGCATTTCCTTTTATCTGATTTAGAATGCTTTACTTAATTGTTGAAATTGTTCAGTGCATAGGTGTTAGTTTCCATGTAGCGCGATGGTATGTAGTTTTCCTTAATTAGTTGTTATCGCTGGCGCATCGTGGACTGTAGCCTTGTTTTTATCTCCGAAAAATTGGGACCTAAACGCATCTGATTATATTTTACACAGAAGGGACAACTGAGAAGTGACGTTAGCAATCTTTTACCATTTGTAATCTTTAGCCGCCCGAGGAGCACCCTAACCGACCCGCCCCATCCCCACCACCGTTTAAACTCGTGGGCACACCGTATTCCATAAAAATATAAACACGTGGGAGTGCCGCGTCGTGACTCGCCAAAAGTGCGCAGAAACGTCGAGACTCATCGCTGACTAACCAGTGGCAACTGGCGTTCCTTGCTTCTGTTTCACAGTGTTTTGTCAGTAATGACCGTTACATTTTGGCACACACAGTGACAGCACTTCTCAGTGGGCTTGTTCGTCGGTGCAGTGCAGCCAAGTGTTCTTGCCATGTGATTTAAACTCCTGATGTTGTTTCTCCCCCAACCCTCTCTGTCTGCGCTGTGTTTGTGTGTTTTTCCATTGAAGCATGAGCATCCTAGAACTGGTAAGTGTTAAAAGTACATCTGCATTTCTGCTGTGTTCGATCGAGTTTTGTAATTTTGACACCTCGCTGACACACATTTAGCACTGTTAAAAGCGTAATTTTGTTGGACTTTTTTTCGCAAATGGGAGTGGTAATTAAATACCAGTTAATTTTAAATTATAGTTCTGATGGAATTGGATTGAAGAGTCTGTTCAATGCGGTCTGGTGTCTTGGCTGTTGTGAACATTTACTATGATAGGAATAAAATGCAAGTGTGTGATAGATTTTCAGAGAGGCTAGGTTGGTAGATTTTCGTGATTTATCTCTTAAGTGTGAACTTACTGAATCAATCTAGTTAACTTTATATCAATAATGGCACCACACGGCGATTTACATAAAATAAAACTTGAATGTCCAACGCTTAGAATATATAACATACAGACATTTCGTTGAAAATGACTAAGGTCTATATCCTTACAGATGTAATCTAAAATAATGAGAGCTTATGCCGTAAGTAAGACCAATTCTTAAGTATTACAAGTATTGCAATGGAGATCTAGGATGGAGAATGGTAAGTGCGTTGGGACTGTTTGTGGTATATACCTTGCACACTTGAGTTAAGAATAATTTCAAACTTGTAAACCATAAAAATCACCACTAGGCAAATTTGTGCAATTTTCTTTGTGACGGTCTTCTTCTTCTTTGCGATTCTTCGAAGCACGATGGTCAGCCTCTGGACATCGTTGTCTTTCAGCTCGGCCTCGAAGTGTTTGGTAGAAACGCACTTTTGTCTGCATTTGCAACAACACAAACGTTTAGTTGTGGTATTAAATTGTTGACGAAGCAAAGTCAAAACAATATAATTCTGTTTGTCCCCCGTTGTTGACCCGACACTTAGTTTTAGAGGACGTTCACGGGGAGATGGCGCGATAAAATCGGTTAATGTGCAGGTGCTAGGTGTATTTATCACATTGCAGGATCGTGAGAGGTGGTTGCGGCTTGGGGAAACCTTCATCCAGCAGTGGCTGATGATGATTTTTTTTTTAAAGTTTGGTTTGACGCAAGTGAGTGAAAAATGTTACTTTACAGAATCGATGGCGCATCCCTTTGCGCTGCATTGCGCACACAACTTCAGCCAATATTGCTTCGAAACTTCAGTGGGAGCCGGGCGGGGGGGGGTGCTGCTTCATGAGCCTTCTTGGGGGGTAATCATCACTTCAACTGATAGTGCGATCCATCTCAGTGCCCTCCCCACCCCCCCCCCTTTTTAACAGTGACAGAAACGAGCTCACCCTGACCTGTCACCTCGCACCCCCTTGCTAGTGGACGTGTGGTACAACCCTAGCAACTGGCCTTGGATACACTCACATGCCCGGGCATGCCTGAGCCTAAGGGACGGGTGGGGGGGGGGAACCTGGGCGGTGCTCAAGCAACAAAATATCCAGCCTCTACTAGTCAATTCTGCCGGATGGGGTATTTTTTAACCCAATGGAAAACGTGTTCGTGGTTAACCCTAGCGTGTCTGCGTTGGCTGTAAATTGTTCACGCGTTGTGCCGACGCCGGCGCTTACAGCTGGGTTTCAGTCAGTTTTTCAATTCGAGATTTATTTTGACCGTGTGACGCTGCCTGCCCAAGGCGCGCCGACGTTAGAGGTCCTCCTCGTGGTGTGCGAAGATTGGCGATTCGAAACGATAATCTGGCACTGTAAAGAGTAATTTATGCAATCGTAATACTGACGTAGAAAAAAAACACCCAAATGTTCTTGAAGCTAGTACGAGCGTTTGTGAAGTTAAGGTTCTATTTTCCAGCTAAATTAGTTATAGGTAGGCACTGTTTTGTTGGAAGTGACAGCAAATCCATGCTTTTGGACTGTAGCTGGAGAGGGATACGCTCATCAGTGCTCATTAACCGTTGTCATGACGATGCTAGGCTCTAGCAAACAGAAAATATTGAAATACAGATCGGTAAGTGATCATATTTTTACATGTAATTATTTGCCGTCGTCTCGTTACTAGTCGTGTCGTTATTTTTAAATTGGAAGTTTGTGGGGTTATTCTTGTGTTACTATTTTTAGAGTGATAGGTTTGTCACTGGTAAATTTGTCTGCACATTGTTTGGGTTATAATTCTGAGATTTTGGGAGTGTGTTCAGTTCAACAGATTTTAAATATCGTTTTTTTGTCATTTCTAAGTAAAGTAAGCTTACTAGTCTGCCTTGTCATGAGCAGGATTGCCACTGGACCCGGTTGCGTCGAACTAGTTACTTTCCAGCCACTTCTTGGCAATGCTTGTAAACATTTACTTGTAAACATTGTAAAGATTTTTTTTTTTTAAGAATGAATGTGAATATTGTAAAGACTTGTGTGCAGTAGTTTTCCAACGTAAGCTGTTGTGGCAATATTATGGCCCATCTAGAAATGAAAGCAACTAAATATCGTACATTTTTGTAATATTCCAAATGTTTAAAGACACTGTGCCGTTCCGGTTCTGTGTAATTTTTTTCTGTGTAATCTCGCGCAAAAGTCTCTCAATTCGCCTAAAAGAGAATCGATGTTCACTTGAAACCCTTGCCATTTACAAAAGCGGCTTGAAAATACTTGGGCGGTCAACATTTCCCCCCTCTCTTGGGAAAAACTATTTGAGACTTTTTTTTTGTTAAGTCTGTGTACATCTGCCGTAGCTCCGCGTTCATTATACTGACAGGAACTGAACAGGAGGGACTTGCCTCTATTTCATCAGAAACCACCTGAGGCTTTGAACAGCTGCCGATTGATATTAAACCAATCGAGTGTTTTATCTCCATTACAGATTAACGGCATAGGTCCGGACATGGACCAGTTGTCGTACGACATCCAAATGTCCGGACACGATCTGGAACTGCCAGATATGCAGGGGCATTGTGACCTGGCCACGTGCTCGCCGTTCAACGGCAAGCAGCCCGCCGCCGGGCCTTCCATCCCGTCCACCGATAACTACCCGGGCTCGTTCAGCTTCCAGCTCTCCTGGCAGCAGTGCAGCGTCGCCAAGTCGGCCACATGGACGGTACGGAGCGGGGCAGGGTTGTGGCCACACCACGGCTTGTTTGTGGGTTCATCGTGGTCATCATCATTATCATCATCGGCTACGATAAATCCAATGGCGGAGGAAGGCGTTGCTTAATCTGTCGCCATTGCTTACAGCCCTACAATGTAGCTGCTCTTCTAGCACCTGCTTACGGTGCAGCACAATTTCGACTCCATACAGCATCTAAATGACTCTCAGTTTATTTGCCTGAATGTTATTGACATGCCGTTCTCTCCACAGCCTTGTGCAGCGCTTTGTGACCCTCGGGTGAAAAGCGCTCTATAAATGCTATTATTATTATTAAATGCCACTGCAACTCGAGACGCTTTGCAAACGAGCTACTTTCACTGATCCATCTGGTCTTCACAGGTGCTCGGTAACAGCATTTGCCCCAACAATCTATTAAGGCTACACGGGGGATCTGTCCTTGTGTCTTGCAGTATTCGCCCGACCTCAACAAGCTGTACTGCCAGATCGGCAAGACGTGCCCGGTGCAGCTGCGCGTGGCGTCCCAGGTGCCCTCCGGCTGCGTCGTGCGTGTCATGCCCGTGTACAAGAAGGCCGACCACCTGACCGAGGTCGTGAAGCGCTGCCCCAACCACGAGATCTCCAAGGAGTTCAACGACGGTAACGATTTACACACGCTTTATGTTATCCTCCGGGTAAGCTTAAGAGAGTTGACGCACAAGAGGAGTCTTTATCGGATTGCTTCAAAGTATGTTTGTGCTAATCAACGGTTTTAATACACACATATTATAGGTTAACCATCTCTATAGCCAAATGAGAGAAGTCTTTTTGGTATGGACAAGAGAGTCCTGCGGTTTGGCCAAGTGGCTCAGCGGCAGAGCGTGTTGCTCTCAATCAAAGGGTTGCAATTTCAAATCCCGGTTGGGGGTTGCCTCAGCCCACCATCCCTTTTGCGTCGGTAAAGTTAGTCAACAGTGGTTGTCCGATGGAGAGACTCCCTCGCCATGTGAATGTGGCATTTCCACCGTTAGAAATCCCACCTCAATTCGAGCCACCGCTGATTAATCTCGGCTTTTCCTTCTTTGCTCAGGAACCAACCCGGCTCCACCGAGCCACCTGATCCGGGTGGAGGGCAACGGCCAGGCCATTTACTTTGACGACCGGAGCACGGGCCGCCAGAGCGTGCGGGTGCCCTACGACCCCCCGCAGGTATTCGCTTGCTTTCGCGCCAGCCGCTTTCCTGAGCGGCCGGGAAGCCCAGAATGCTTGGTGTGCTCGTCACTCAGCTTTGTGGAGTGTCCTGTTGAAGGATACCATTCCCTGCAGTCGCCCTGTAATGTTGCCTTCATTGTTGATGCTTAGTTGCAAGATTAAAACATAACCTGTTCAAAAAACATCGTCAACATTTATCACAGTTGGACAAAACTCGTTGGTGAAAAAACCCAGCGTAATATGCAAAATTATTTTTGGCCAGTCTGATGCCATCACACGCCGTGCTCATACAGTGTGATGTAAATCGCTTGCGTGTAAAGTGGTCTGAGAATGCCTTGGCGTAAATTGCGCCACATCAACAACAATTATTCTTGCGTCAGATCGGCAACCTCAATTGCGACAGTTCATTAAATTGCTTTGGGAAGGGGAAGAGGTATGCTGGGGGTGTCGTGGGGCCAGATTGGGGGTGCTGCTGAACATTTCCACATTCAATATGCTGCTATAATACTAATAATAATAATTTTACATTTATAACGCGCACATATTCATTCAATGTCGAAGGTATTCATCGACAAGAGAACGACTCAGAGGCGCGAGGAAAGCGCAGAGAGGCGGAGGAGGCAGCCAGGGGGTTTGCCTGCCGGCGCCATATTGCCACACACTGCTTCCTATATATATTATGATGTTATCGGCCAAATAATTAATGAGTGTTTTTTTTTTATAACCGGTCTGAATGTTTGCTAACGCGCCTCTCCACGCTCGCTCACCCTTGCTGCCCGTGGCCAGGTGGGCACCGACTTCAGCACGGTGCTGCTCAACTTCATGTGCAACAGCAGCTGCGTGGGTGGCATGAACCGGCGCCCCATCTCCGTCATCATCACCCTCGAGACCAGCGAGTGAGCGCCAGCGCCATTTGAATATCCCTACCACATTCATTACTTTATTCTCAGTATCTACAGGGTCCCGGGGAGCCAGAGACTATCCCGGCAGACGCAGGGGGCAAGGCAGGGCTATTACCTAGGATGAGGCACCAGTTCATCGCAGGGCACCGGGGGCAATGTAGTCAGCAGGCCAATTTGTTTGGACTGTGGAAGGAAACCAGTGTACCTGATGAAAACCCACGAGGACAAAGGGAGGACATCCAAACTCCATACAGAAAGGCACCCAAGCCTATAATCCAACTCGGGTATTGTTGCCAAGGTGCCACCCTATTTCAGCTACAGTCAAATTATATTCCCACGCCTCTGTCCACCGATGTCCAAGTGGGTGCATCACAGTTACTTGGTAGGCCCCCTGTTGTGGAGTAAAGTGTGGGTGTACTAACCTATTTGATGATGTCTGGCCAGCCTGGAAGAGTAGACCAAGATATCCTCTTAGAGAGGCTCTCAAGAGTGGGAAGGCCCTTCTTCCAGCCTTGGTATGAGCAAGCAGTTGTACGGCTGCACCCATACTTTTTAACGTTCTTGACATACTTCATGCTATTGATTACATTTTTGCCATTGCAGTCATTCTCGAGTGTTTTGTCGGCGATTTAGCAAGCTTGTAAAATAACAAAGAATCTGGGTGTTTCCGTCTGTCCACGTTGGTCTGCGACACACTCGTTCCCCACCACGTCACCCCCTCCCCTCCCCTTCACCCCTCCCCACTAACCCCCACGGGCGACAATGTGACCCGCAGCTTCAGGGTGTTGGGCCGCCGCTCCTTCGAGGCGAGAATCTGCGCCTGCCCCGGGCGCGACCGCAAGTCGGACGAGGGCAACCTGCGCAAGCAGAAGCACGAGCAGCAGGGGGCGGAGGGCGAGACGACGGCGCCGCCGCCGCCGCCCGTGATGCCACCGAGCAACGGGAGCCTGGGCACGACCAAGAGCAATGTGGCGCTGCCCTCGTCCGATCAGCTGACGCTGAGCTCGGACAGCGAGGGCCCCTCCATTCGCGTGTCCACTGGGAAGAGACGTGAGTCGGCTTGGTGCTGTGCTACCGGTGTAGGTGATGATGGTGGTGGCCTGGCACAGGCGACGTGGTGACGTCACCGCCACTTAGTGGCGAAAGGCGGTGGTTGTTGTTAGTGGTGGATTAGATGTTTCAACTTTCCGTGGCAGCCCATATCACCTGGGTCTGTCCCGTGATCACCTGCCGGCGAGCCTTCGACGCTGCACGTGTCCTCAAGGTTGCATATGGCCTCGCACAGTCGCCGCGGTGACGTCACCGCCACCTAATGGCGAATGGCGGTTGTTGTTTGGGGGTGGATTTGCACGTTTGTATATTTGCCGGGCGTGTGGCAGTGGTTAAATGCGCTTGGACGGTGGTCGTTGAGTGTTGGTGAAGGCAGGAAACGGACATGCGGTAACATCGAAGCACAGGTGTTGTAGCAAGCTTAAAATAGGTGTCGGTTATCAGAGCAGGATTGGCGCATTCAAGGTCGGAATAACAAAAGCGGATGCTTTTCAGCGCCTTTTGTATTTTCAGGGTCAAGGTAGAAGCGTTCACGTCGCGATCCCTGTCAGGTGATACTTGGTATTGCCTGCGAATTCTACCAAACGCTGCGAGGCCGAGCTGAAAGACAACGATGTCCAGAAGCTCAACAGATACCCGAAGCCCCTCAAGGTGGAGCAAGAAGAGAGGCCAATGCCCGCCTTTAAGGCCAGCACTGACTGTTATATCTCTAAATGTTGAAGGACTCTGCAACTAAAGAAGAACTTGTTGCAAAACTATGCAAAGATTATCATTGTGATCTTCTCTGCCTACAAGAAACCCACCGTGGACCTAAAAACCCTCGCCCTCGTGCTTCGAAGAATCGCAAAGAAGAAGAAGTGCCTTTTGAATATAGGTCCTGCCCCCTGCTGGGCAAGAGTGGCCACACATGCATATTGTAAGACCGCATGTATTGGGATTGTGAAATATGAATCCATCCATCATGATTGCCCTACGTGCCTTGTGTTTATGAAATATGTCATGTATCAGTGAGGGATAACTGTCAGTGAGTTATAACTCTCAGTGGGGTAATGCTAATGCATTGGCTTTAGAAGTTGTTGCTGTCCAGCTCTCACGTGTGTTCAGTTTGTACCGAGTGTCGTTCGGCATGATGTTCGACGTCTCGCTCCATGTGCTGGGAGCTTCTTCAGGAACGGAATTCAGTTCGATTTCTAAAGAAGCTCCCAACACGTCGAGGCGACTGTTGGACGTCGTGCTGAATAGCACGCGACACAGGCTGAAAAGTCATCAAAAGTCCTATCTGTGTCGGTGGGGGGTGTTGAGCATTTGGATACAATGCGGGCAATGTAAGAGAGTGAAATTGTCCATAGTGAAGCTCTGTTTATGAGTTTAGGTCATGTGAAAAAAGTGTGTAAGTGTAGTGCACCCGTCGATATGTTGGCGAAAACGAGCGAGCACACACAGCACTTACCTTCAAAGATGGTATCGACGTTTCGCTGAGACTTCCACTCAGCTTCATCACACTTTTCTCACATGACTTAAACTCATAAACAGAGCTTCACTATGGATGATATTGGTCATGAAAGCCTTCGAGTTAATTTTAGAGTGAAATTGTGTTTTCCTACAGTTCTGAAGCCCCCTTCAACCAGTGCCGTAAAGCGCCGTCGCCAGGACGACAAGGAAGAAGTGTTTTTCATCCAGGTATGTTGCACACTCTGCCCCCTCTCCGAATGCTTTCCACTTACGGATAAAAGCAGTACTTCATTAGCTCTCTCCATCTGCCTATCCCATCTGACTTGTAAAGATGATCCAATTTAAGTTACATTTTAGTTTACATTTGTGTCGGTATTGAGTGATTAAGCTTGAGAAAATCGGTCAAGGCAGTGACATCACGCAAAGTGATATCTCCTATTGCCACGTAGAAAATTGCGTTAATGTAGCAATTTACATTCCTTGTATGACAATCGCACTTTTTAAAGCATTGCAGGATCCACGCACAATCATCATTTTTTTTCCTTGTTTGTACTTGGCGCTTGTATCTATTACCACGGCTTGTTGTACCGCACGGTCTTCCGACGCTTAACCAGCTCACTTGCTGGCGCATTCTTCCGTCTAGGTGGCTGGTCGTGACATCTATGAGGCGCTGATGCAGATAAAGGAGAGCCTGGAACTGAAGAAGTTGGTGTCGCAGCAAGACGTTGAGACATACCGCCAACAGCAGCAACGCCAGCAGCAACACCTGCCAAGGTGAGGTGTGGTTGCTGAACGTGTGTGTGACGCTTGTTGGTTTTCACTCACCTGTGTAGTCATCGTAAACTGAAGTAAAACGTGTGTGTTGTAGAATGTTTTTGTTACAAATGTTTTGGATGGAAAAACGAAGTTAACACTGTCCACTTCCCCTTGTCCCTGTGTAGGCTCTTGAAGGCAATTGTGAAAAAAGAGCATATGGATAAGAAGAGAGACGATAAGAATCCAGAAAAGTAACACGTTTACATTTAACGAAATGTATTGCAGGTGGATTTTTATTTTTTCACTGCGCCAAAAGGAGAGGAGGGTACAGATTAATTGTAGAGTCAGAGTACATGCGTGTGCATGTCATTTTTTGTGACGTTTTTTCTACAACTACAATCACTTGACCATGATCTGTACCGTCACCACTTGTTTAAGTACTGCTGTGTTGTTTTAAAAATGGAAAAGGGGGTCTCCCTGTTTTTTTATACGATCAGAATTTTTACATCTTAATGTGGTTTTCTTACAAACATTTTCTCACGTAGATGTTTTAGTGCGTTCAACGATGTTGACATGGCGGTGCAACGGTGTGTCGGGAAACTAGATTCGTCCATCAGACTTGATCAATGTTATCTCAGCTCGGCTTCAAAGTGTTTGGTAGAATTTGCAGGTAATACCAAGTATTACTTGACAGAGATCGCTACGAGAGAACGGTTCTACCTTGTTATGAAACGGGAAACTGTCATATAACCATCACGCTTTGAAGAATCGAAAAGAAGAAGAATGTTATCTCAGAACAGTGTTCTGTACGTAAACACTGAATTAGGAGTGCGTTAGTTAATGTTCTGTACGCGAGTAACAACGGCCACAAGAGGTGTAGTCCTCGTGCCTAGTGCCAGCGTACCAGTGTTTGCTGTCGAAATAAAATATAGCAGTTTTGGGTACGGTGTTGGCCAGCTGTGATCCAGCCGCTCATCAAGTTGGGGTTGGCGTATCACTTGAAGATGGGAGCGAGGCTCCACAATTGTCGGTTTGCCAGGCGTTGCCTAGCCTTGAAGCCAGCAGGTATAGTAGTAGCCATGACACACGGCAGCTGGATGCGCCGACCACACAAGCAAAAGGTAATCTCTATATCGAACAACTAAAGCTGATTGATAGTGGAAGGCGGCGTATTGTGGTTGTCCTGTGTGAAAATGATGGTAGCGGCCAGAAGCTGCTGGAGCCTTAAGACCTTAAGAGACTTGACCTGATCCGAGTGTTGTGGGGAACTCTAACATCACCTCCAACAGTGACTTGTTGTGTTACCTCACTGAGCCTATAGTGGGTCAGAAGTATGCTAAGGCATAATAAATAGCATCATCGAGGCTTTGGTGTGCTGCACGGATGTGCAACGGTTGGTTAAGTAGTGAATGTTTTCAAGGTGGTTATGGCGAGTAACATTCTCTCGTGGTGTGGTTCATCATGTGACAAGTTTGCCTTCCTGAAAAAGGTGGCGTCCAGAAGTGTTTGCAGCAGGCAAACATATGCAATCTTTAAAAAAACGCTTTGAAAACGCAGTGTTCCGCAACTAATCACACTTGTGCTGTGTTTATGTTTAATTGGTAACGGAGCATTCCATATTTTTATAAAGGTGAGCCTGTGTTACCAACGAAGAGGGCTTTATTGATGTTTTATATTCACTTGTAGCTTTGTTACAACATGTTTGTAGTAGTTTTTCTAGTTTCGACATACTGTTTCGTAGCTGTTTTGTAGAACTTAAGTTAGTCCTTAGAAGCGTCAGAATTTTTTAAAACAGACATTTCTCGGACTCCGCTGGTTGTTTCTCTGTTGTATTTTTTACTCTGCCAAACCACTGCTTCTGCCATATGAAGTACACGGTACCACACGTTACAAACCATACGGGTTAATTTCTTGAGCTTTCACGCATCACTGCCATTTTCTACCGATCCAAATTGAAGTCATATGAATATATGTGGGTTCCGCTGAAGCTCATGCACTGTGTGGCAGGTCCACAGCTTTTGTAGCTTTTAAATGGTGCTTATACAGCATTGTTTGATTCACTTGAAGTGTTTCACTGATGTTGAAAGCTCTTCATCTTGGGCCTTTTGAGTCCACAATTCATATAAGGAAACCAAAACAAATGTTTTTTTTCATATCCATCATGTCTTCCCATTGCAAATGTTGGATGGTGCGTCATTAGCAATTCAAGTTTTTTAAAAATATTTGCATGAATTAATGAACAGTTTAAACTAACATTAACATACTCTTCATTTATGCTACGTAGAAACGTTTGATAATAAAAAAATAAAAATACTTGATATTGTACCTGTCATTTTTAAATCTCACTTGCTCATCGTGGATGGCACTTCAGAACAGAACTGCACCAGGGCAGTGTCGAACCAGCCTGGCGCGGCGCGGAAGGCGCTAGTAGCCGTGCCACTGACATCACCATCCATCCATTGTCAGAAACCGCTTAATCCTATACAGGGTCGCTGTGGGCCGGAACC
>JAZEWU010000032.1:5703941-5721319 GCA_036362915.1 Geotria australis | reverse complement strand
CGGGCTGCGGAAAGTCTTTTACCATGCAGGGCGTATCGGAGCCATCTGCCCAGCGAGGCGTCATACCGCGCGCGTTCGAGCACATTTTTGAGAGTATCCAGGTGTGGTCCCTGTTCTCGTCGTCACAGCGATGGTCACGGTCATTATCAATTCAGTTCAACTTTATTGTCAATTCTGCCATATGTACAGGACATATAGAGGATCGAAATGCCGTTTCTCTCAGACCCCGGTGTTGGCATATAACATGGACTGGAACACAACAACAAGGGTTTAAAAATACTTTGTAAAAAAACGAAATACTAACAATTTTTTTATATTTACAAGTTAAGCTAAGCTTGGGGTCGGGGGGGACAATAACAAGGCACAGATCTAGAACAAAAACTATACTAATTATAACAAATATAGTGCAAATAGAACTAATATAGTGCAGATATAGATGAAAATATGTGCAAGTAATATAACCATCTACAGGACGAGTAGTTAGCAGCAGTTTTTGTCGTGTTCTGGACAAAGTGGTTAGTGCTGAGTGTAGGTGTGTGTGCTTATATGCTTGTATAAAAAAGTTCTTATGGCTGGTGCTGTTGGACGTGTAGTGGGTGGGATGGGAACCGGGAGCAATATTCAGATGCGGCGCTGTAAGCAACGGAAATGAATGAAGGTCAAAATATGACAAGGCAATACGTTATTACAATGAGTATGATAGGTAGCCCGTTTTCGGGCATAGTGCAGTTGCCAATTATAAGTCTAACACTGACATTAACGTCAGTCGCCCAGCCAACCAACTAATACGGAATTGTCCCTTTCACCAATTTGAAAACTAGCCTTTCACTGGCCATAATCATAACCCATTATCCAACTAGCCACTCGTGTTAGCCATCCCCGCTGACCATAAACAAGTCACCTACTCGTTGTTAGCCGCTGATCTTACTTTTAATCGCACTTCTAGTATTTTTCCGGCAACACTTTTCACTTTTTGTTCTTTCAGTTTTGTCGATTGCAGTACCTGTCAATTTTAGATTGTGTTTTGTCTCAACACAGTTTAGCTTATTCGTCACAACACCGGTTGTATCTCCGTGTTTACGTTTCCACGTTTTGTTATTTGTGTCCCCCGGATTAACAACAAATGTTACGAGGAATAATTACCCGGAATATTATTCATCTTCATCGGTCCCCTGGAGACGAGCGCCACTGGTGCGCCGCCTCCCTCCCTCGGCGCTCTCGCCATGGCAACCTTTCGCTTCACGTTCTGCTTTCTCAAATTGCTTGTGTTTTCATTTCGTCGTATTTATTATGCTGGATGAGAGTCTTTGGAGACGTGTTCTGATAGCATATTAGTGAGGATCACTGGTGCATGTGAATAGAAATGCAATGCTTTGCATAAATTATTGAGCCAAATTACTTTGATGGGGCTGTCACCTAAATGTTATGTGTCATTTTTGAAGGAAATAAAGTGTAGTTTCTGCCTTGCAGTGTGCGGAAAACACAAAGTTCCTTTTCCGGGCCTCGTATCTGGAAATCTACAATGAGGAGATACGGGATTTGCTCGGGAAAGACACGAAGCAGAGGCTTGAGGTGGGTGAGGGGTTTGTTCATGTCATACACCCTAAAGCGTGTGACTTTTTTGCTTCATGACATAACATTTGTTGGCTTTATGTAAAATCGCAAATATTCCACACCGATGCAAAAGTAAGAAAATCGCAATTTGTATTATTTTACAGCATTCCTTGCAAACATATTACTTCCAATCTTCATCCTCATCGCTATTCGACTGTGTGTCTTTCTCCGTCCTGTTGCCCTCTTCCGTGTACTTTCCATCAGCCCTCTCCACAAACATTGTATTGACAACCCACATCGCCCACTCGCCCCCTTATGTCCCAGCTTCTCCCTGTACCACCTTTCTCCCGTGCATCTCCACGTCGCCTCTCCCTATGCCACCAAAGACAAAGATCCCCGTATAGCCTTAACAGACTGTAGGGGCAAGTTCCGTTAGCGAGCACCTATGAAGGTCGACACGGCACACGAGGGGGTGGGTGACCAGCACCACGCCGGGCCGCCTTTGTCTCCCTAGTGGCGATGTGTACTCACCGCACCAGGTACTCATTTGAGGCTGAGTCGACCTAGGGGAGGCCCAGGAGCGGTTCGGAAAATCGTCACTGGTGTTAGCCGTGAGCGGGATTCGAACTCGGGTCGCCAGATTTGTAGCCCAGCGCGCTAACCAACCGCCTTTTCACATCCCCATATCTTCTTTCTCGATGCCACTGATCCCCCTTGCATCCCCACGTCTCCGCTCCCGATGCCAACCTCTGCCCACCTGCCCCCCTTCCATCCCCGTGTCTCCACTCTCGACACCACCAATCTCTCCCATACCACCGATCACCCTGTCGCATCCCCTCGTCTCCTCTCCCGGTGCCAACCTTTTGCCCCTCTGCCCCTGCACGGTGCGTGTAGCTGAAGGAGCACCCGGAGCGCGGCGTGTACGTGCGCGACCTGTCCATGCACACGGTGCACAGCGTGGCGGAGTGCGAGCGCATCATGCAGGCGGGCTGGAGCAACCGCGCCACGGGCGCCACGCTCATGAACAAGGACTCGTCGCGCTCACACTCCATCTTCAGCATCCACCTGGAGATGTGCTCCACCGGTGCGGCCGCCATCTTCTCCCGGCACGCTCGCCTGGCCAGTCTCTCGCTTTGTCACGTTTTGCTTTCTCACCTTGCTTTTTTGTGTGTGCTTTTACGTCGTGGTGATTAATCTTTCTGGGTGAGCGTCCGTTGAGGTCCGTTATAATGGGATGACAGTGGGATTTTAAACATATAATCAGGTAGGCATCGATGAGCCTCAGGATTTGGTATGTTTTGGGAGTGTTATTTGTGAATTACCCAGGAAAGTCTGATCTCAAGACGTTTTCAGCAGTCCTGTGTTGGGATGTTGGGGTAGTTTATTTTAAGCAGTGCTTTAGTGTTTATGGGAGGAAACAGGAGTACCTGGATAACTCTGAAAAGTCCACAAAGGCAGGTTTATGAATCTGTTGTACCGCCACCTTCTGGCCACCTCGTATCATACTAGGTTTGGCAGGCTCACAGATTGATCCCAGCCAGAGGAAAGTGGAATTTTCACTACTGACTTGGGACTGCCAATAGTGATGAGCAACACCATGTGTTCATTTGAGCCAGGAGATATTTCAACTTTATTGTAAATTCTGCCATATGTACAGGACATATAGAGGCTCGAAATGCCGTTTCTCTCAGACCCCGGTGTTGGCATATACATGGACTGGAACGCAACAACAAAGGTTTAAAAATACTAGGATAAAAAAAACTAACATTTTTTTTTAATATTTACAAGTTAAGCTACGATGGTGGTCGGGGAAAGACAATAGCAAGGCACTATAGGTACTACTATACTATCGAACCAGTGTGTGAGTAGTACATGATATCATATAGTTACTATACGATCTATAAAGTGTGATGCTCATAACTGACGGATGCTTTCTGGCTGTTGTGATATTCAGCGTCTCATGGAGAGTCCCACCGGCTGCTGGTCTTGTCACCAACTGATGTTTCCTCCCTCTTCCCCTCTTCTCTTCCATTTTCCTTGCAGAATCATCTTCTTCATATCTCCAGCTGACCTTAGGACATATGCCACATATTTTACCTTCTTTCTCATCAGACTTCTCAATAATTTGTTCCTTGTTTCAGAACATCTCATCACATCAGCTTATTCTTAGTCTTCTGTAACACGGCATCTCAAAAAGCAGTTAGTATTTTCATTTGTCCATGTTTCATTGGCATATCCGACTCCGCTTCACGCTTCAGCTTTCATTTATACACACCGCTGTACAATCTGCACCAATACACCCGCAATATTAATACACCCACGGCTGAACGTAAACCGAAAATCTCTGAGACAAGCGGCCACGTCGCCAGCCCCGTGTGTAAGCGCCACCGCGCCTTTGCCGATTAATCCCTGTGCCGCCGTCCGACGGCGCCGCAGACGATCAGGGCGAAGACCACATCCGCGCGGGCAAGCTGAACCTGGTGGACCTGGCGGGCAGCGAGCGCCAGTCCAAGACCGGCGCGCAGGGCGACCGCCTCAAGGAGGCCACAAAGATCAACCTGTCCCTGTCGGCGCTCGGGAATGTCATTTCGGCGCTTGTGGACGGGCGCTCCAAGCACGTGCCGTACCGCGACTCCAAGCTCACGCGCCTGCTGCAGGTGCGCCCCACTTGCCGCTTGTTATAACAATACCGTTTGTAACTATCAGCGAAACGTCGTACCTTCATTGTAAGTTGCGTGGGCTCCCTCTTCAACATACCGGTGTTCTGAAGTAGTAACGAATTGGCACGTTTTTGTTCACGTGACAACCCTTGACTGATTGGCTATGTCGGGTGGAGGCGGGTTTGCGACACTTAGAATTATCTTTACGTGACCTATCTCATAAAAAGAGCTAGACTATGGATAACATTGGTCACGAAAGCCTTCGTGTTGAATAGATAGACGCTTATTATTACAGCAGAAATTGATGTGAGATTAGACGGGAAGCCAGCAGACCGATCGGGAGCGTTGGGCTGACGTGGCCTCGCCGTCGGCGCGCAGGACTCGCTCGGCGGCAACACCAAGACCCTGATGGTGGCGTGCATCTCCCCTGCCGACAACAACTACGAGGAGTCGCTGAGCACGCTGCGCTACGCCAACCGCGCCAAGAGCATCCGCAACCGGCCGCGCGTCAACGAGGACCCCAAGGACGCGATGCTGCGCGAGTACCGCGAGGAGATCACGCGTCTCAAGGCCCTGCTCCAGGGTCAGCTCGCCGCTCCCGGCCGACCTGGTCAGATTCTGTTCCTCACTCCCCGACGGCCACCCCACCGCCACTCCACAACCGCCCCCCACCGCTCCCGATCCGCCCCTTCAGCGATGTGTCTTCCCTCAAAAAAATGCGACTGGTTATACTGGGTCCTGCAGATAATGGAGGGGGTTTTGGGAATGCACCTTAAATATTTTACAAAAATAACAAAAGTAAAAATGGGGAAGTGTTTAAAACGTTGTTGAAAAGGGAGAAATAAACGGCTTGCAGAGCAATGTCGGCTTAACTTTGCATGTAAACTTTACACGGCACGCATTCCTAACTGAATACTGTATGGTACAGTACCTATTTTGGCATTTTATTGTGAGATCCAGAATTAGCTTGTGGTTTTCGTTGGTTTCATTGGTCGGTTTTTTGTGGATTATGATATTGCTTGTAATCTGCTTACAATCATAAAGCATTTGAAGCTGTTAATAGGGGGTCAAGGTAGAAGCGTTCACGTCGCGATCCCTGTCAGGTAGTACTTGGTATTGCCTGCGAATTCTACCAAACACTTCGAAGCCAAGCTGAAAGACAACGATGTCCAGAAGCTAGCCATCGTGCTTCGAAGAATCGCAAAGAAGAAGCTGTTAATATGTTAATATGGTGTTCATGGAAATAATCTAAGAGAATTTATATACTGGGGCACTCCACCCCGGAATTAGGCCAGTATATCCCAAACACTGCAGTTGGATTATCTGGATGGGCGGTGATGTGGTTAGAGCACTCGATTGCAGTAACAAAGCTTTACAGGCCCAATATCTTGATATTTTATCGATCGTTCCAAGAATTTCCACTTGTGTCTGTGAAGCAGGAGTACCAAGCGTGAAGCAAGAAGTAATTGCAACTGGCGATCACCAAGCTGAAATTGAGAAGGAAAGGCAGAAGATTAGACAGGTGAGTTGTACACTGACACGAAGCTGTACACCACGTGAATACTACCCAGCAGGCATCTGTAAGCAAGTGATTTTATGGGACTCAGGATTTTCATATGGAGGCTGCTTAGTCATGGTCCAGCGACTGTCACTCACCGTATATAATTCCAAGCATGCATCTCTTCATTGTATCTTCATGCTCTTGTTTTAGTTTCTTCATGAGCATCCATGTCATAGCAGGGAATACATACTGATTAGTAACGTTATTCTGTAGTCAGATTGGTATGTTTCTTTTTTCATTATCCAGTTGGGCTTTCCAAAAACAGCCCTCTAACCACGTGTAGTAAGTGCATTGAGTGTAGCTGTGCACTGCAATGTCATTTCCAGAGTGGGCCAGAAATAACGGACACGTTTATATTTAATGTTGAAAGAAATGTCAGTTATTTCTGGCCCACCCTGTACATTACCTTGTTTAGCTAGTCACCAGTAATTCCAGACCTCTCTCCCTCCACTCTCATCCAGGCATTCACCACACGTTTATTGTGTCGCAGGAATCCAGTAAAGAGCTTGAAAGCTCACTGTTGTAATAATACACATCTGTCAACTATCTATTTACCACCTTTGTACATCTCTGCTTCATTACCACAATGTGGCCGGGCCCCCACCAGGAGTACGAGGAGCGCCTGGCGCGCGTGCGCGGAGACTTTGAGGCGCAGCAGCGCTCCAAGGCGCGCCTGGAGGAGGCACTGGACAGCCTGCGCGTCTCCTACGAGAAGAAGCTCACCACCGTGGAGGAGCGGCTCACTGGTGAGACACGCCCTGCACCGCTCACCCAGCCACTCAACACCCCCCTCAGACCTCTCACCCAGCCACTCACCACCCCTCTCTCCTCACTCACTCCCCACCTTGGACCCCTCTCCTCACTCACCCAGCCACTCACCACCCCTCACTCCACTCACCACCACCAATAACAATGTAATCTTACTTTTTGGTCTAATTTGTAGTTTTTATTTCATTGCTTAAAGCCACATTAACACATAATTGTGGACTCTTTATTGTAAAGGTAGTATTTATATGCGTCATTTGATATAGCGGACGATGTGTTACTTGCCTAGTGAAAATAGCATACTTTTAATGTACATTACCAGATCCACGATTTGCAAAAAAAACACACGTTTAAAGACACGTTTTCCGTGCGCATGTTGGTGCCGCTTGCCAGCGGTGGCGGTGCAGGCGGAGGTGAAGCCCGAGCGGCGGGTGGAGAGGCCGGGCACCGCCATGCCACGGGCGCTGACGAGCGTGGAGCGGGCCCTGCCACCGGCACAGGTGCGACAGCTGTTTCCTCACCCTCTGATCCCCCAACCTATGTGTAGCTTATTGCAGTAGTGATGTGTAGACAGTGGGCGGCACGGTGGCGTAGTGGGTAGTGCTGCCGCCTCACAGCAAGAAGGACCCGGGTTTGAAACTCGGCTCGGGTGCCTTTCTGTGTGGAGTTTGCATGTTCTCTCCCCGTGTCCGCGTGGGTTTCCGCCGGGCACTCCGGTTTCCTACCACCGTCCAAAGACATGCTGCCAGGTTAATTGGCCTACTCAGTAAATTGCCCCAGGTGCCCTGTGATGGACTGGCGTCCCATTCTGGGTATGGCCCTGCCTTGCGCCCTGTGTCTGCCAGGATAGGCTCCGGCTCACCGCGACCCTGTGCAGGATTAAGCGGTTTCTGAAAATGAATGGATGGGTAGACAGTATCGGCACCAGGGGGACACTGTCAGGCACAGACCACTGGCCCAATAAGGATGACAAATCATGTGCCTAGCGTATCAACTCTCAGTCTAGCGCACCTGGCCAGAAGCCAACTGTGCTTCTCCTCTGAGTACACCCTGGCATACGAATGTGGAATTTCCACCACTGGCTTGGCTGTAAACAGTAGACGCGCAGCATCTCTGCTTATTTTACAGAGAAAATGACTTTGACTTGTTTTGAGGATGGGATGACACTGGCCGTTGATTTTCTCCACTTGTCATCACGCCCGCAGATTCAGGACGTGCGGGCGGCCAGCGCCCAGGTGGCTCGTCACATCAGCAGCGTGAAGAACGTGGAGGAGCAGAGGGAGAGCGCACAGCCGGAGACTGAGCCTGCTGAGCAGCCCAGCACCATCGCCCCGCTAGAGAAGGAGGAGGTGCTGCGCAGGTAGGACTCCGGAGCGTCTTTCTACGTATGGTGGGTGATCAGTAATGTGAATAGGCTTATGGCGCGTTTGGTGTGTGTGTGAGAATTCAATGGACTGCTTCAGAAATAGCCTGATGAGTATCTGAAATGTTGTGATGGACTGGCGTCCCATCCTAGGTATAGCCCTGCCTTGCGCCCTGTGTCTGCCGGGATCGGCTCCGGCTCACCGCAACCCTGCACAGGATTAAGCGGTTTCTGACAATGATGATGATGTATCTGAAATGCTGCCAGCGAATGCTCCGAGCGAGCAGTGGCGTTTTGAAATCGATGCCAGCAATCCGCACTGTGGGGTATTTGTCACTAGCCATTGGTGTAGGAGATAAGTTGTATAATGTTCTGATGCGTTTCAGCACCATTGTTTGCCAAGTCAAGTGGGTGATCAGGTTCTTGTTAGGAATGTTTGCATTATCCGAGGTTGCTTTTTACTGCGCCTCAGGTTCGAATTAGGGCTATTATTATTATATAGAAATTACTGGTGCTGTTGGTGGTAACGTACGCTGCGATGATACCGCTGGTGCGAGTGTTGATAGCACTGCTGGTGCGATGGTTGCGAGTGTTGTTGCTGCTGGTGGCGGATCAGCCTTAGCTTGACGAGCTTTACCACGAGCTCGTCGGCTGTTGTGAGCAGCTCCCTGCACTTCGCTTCCTAGGTTGAGCTCGCTGCAGCGCGACGTGGTGGGTGGGGAGCAAGCCCACAATCCCGAGCTGCACGAGCGGCGGAAGGAGCGGCGGCGCCTGGCGGACGAGCGGCGCCTCGTGGAGAGCCTGCGCCTGGACCACGAGGCCGACGGGGCGGGCGACAGCGACGAGGTGGTGATGCGCGTCTTCGACTCCATGAGGGACGAGGCGGAGGAGAAGGAGCGCCAGCTCAACAAGAGCCGCAAGAAGGTGAGTAGGCGCGCCAACTAAATATTCCCGCCTGGTTCCTGATCAGTGCAGCGAACACTTTTAGGTCGGGTCACATTCTCTTATGTCACCCAACCCAAAAGTTCCGTTATGTGTAATACTAGTTGCTAAAGCCTTCACACGTTAGATTTAGTGTGACTAAGTTGCTTGCAGTTAGGGATATAATTTGCGGAACCTTGTTAAGTTGTAATTACGGGCCATGTGAAATGGAAGCTGTGGGCTGTACGTGTCCCACCCCTGCTACGCAAGGCACCACATGCCTATACCCGAGACAGTCTGTCCTCTTCTAAGCGGGTTGTCCGGATGCCGCGTGTCGCAGCTGCGAGCGGCGCAGGCGGACATCAGCGACATCCAGCAGGAGTTTGAGAGCGAGCGGCGCGACTACCTGGACACGATCCGGCGGCAGCAGCGCGAGCTCCGGCTGCAGCAGCAGCTGCTGGAGCGCGTGGTGCCGTGCCTGCGGCGCGACTGCAACTACACCAACCTGGAGCGCGTGCGCGGCGAGGCCACGTGGGACGAGGACGCCCAGGCGTGGCAGCTGCCGGAGATGGTCGTCACACGCACCTCCCTGCCACCTGGTAAGCCGCGGAGGAACCTCCTGTTCTTCGCGGCATGGCGCAGCCCTTTTGTAACTACTGCTAGATGGGGGGCTCTCGTTAAGGAAAATGCTCTCCTTCCTGACTATGAAGGAACTCTCATTTCTGTCAAAAGAACAATCTTACCATTGAACTTGGCAGTGCCCTGTTTTGCCTCTCTTATCTACCAGGAACATAATAATTAATGTGGAACTACAGCTCTTGTGGCACGCCACTGCTAAATGAGCACCTCCCCACAACCATAAATGTGGGAGCAAAGCAGAGTGCCAAAGTGGATTTGAATGCACTGCCAACTGCGTCGCCCCGCAGGTTACAACAACCCGCTGTGCATGATGGTTGCCCATTCAAAGCTCAATCTTGCTCCTCTTCGGAGATCTAATGAGATATGATTCGATTTAAGAATTATGCATTAAGAATTAACACGATTAGTTCCCGTGTGTAATGCAGCCGGTGGGAGCAGCGTTCAAACCAAACCGTCCCGTCGCACCTCGCCGCACGAGAACGGGAACCACCAGCACGTGAGTACACGGGTGAAGCGCCACCAACAGCCTCATCATCACCACCACCACCACCACTGGAGGCACCAGGGGCACCTGTTTCCTCATCAGCAGGGCCACCACCAGCAGCAAAACAAGCACCATCACTAGGCATGTAACAATTCACCTCCACAGTTTGATAAGTTAAGGAATAATTCAGCTTAATCCATTTGTCTAACTTTTCGCTTCTATTCATATAGTTATTTTGTACGCTCAAATTAGCCTAATCATAAATACATGCACAATGTATTTGTGTATCCCTAGTGTTCACATGTAATGTTATCCTGGATGTCGATGAATCGTTACGTGCCTAACTAACCCATCTGTCATGATCATTACCACTACCAAATCAGCAGCACCACTCACTCTAGCAGCATTGTTGTGAATGTGAAGGAGCTGCACATGAGTGGGCACATGTTAGTGTTATCTGGAGCACAGCATTGCAACCACTTTCTATGGTAAAGATAAATGTGCAGCCCTAAACTTACTTACTCATGTCAATGCTGGCAGAAGGGCTAGAACAGCCCAAATGGCACCCCTTCTCATGTCTTACATGACAAAATAGCATCTGAACACTCATACTGGAGTTTAGGGTGGCACCTTCTAAGTTGCGTCCCGTGCATCTGCTCTCCGTTGACCCCCACACACATCCAAGGAGGACCGGTTCCTAGAACGGCTGACGCGCGCTGAAGCTGAAGACGTGGCCGGGAACTACTTCAAGCCGCGACGCGCCTCCCTGCTCCTTAACAAGGAGGCCTCACGCAGTCTGGGTACAGTGGCTTTGCCGCAATACAGTTTTTCACTACAGGCAGTCCCCGGGTTACGAACGAGTTCCGTTTTTAAGTCTGTCTGTAAGTCGAATTTGTACGTTAGTCGGAACAGTTACGTACGGTTCACATCTAGTGTCAATTAGTCAAATGTTTGTCTTAGTATATAGTTTACCTAAAATGTCTTAAATATAATAACAGTAATAATAATAAACCTCTTGAAACGCGCAGTGTTTTGAGCGTCGCGCAAAATAGTCCGCCCGTTCGTTAGTACGAACCATTGTATGTAACTCGATTTTTTAAAAATAAGCTTTACGGAGGTCGCTAGGTAAGTACGGGCGTTCGTAAGTCCGACGTTCATAACCTGGGGACTGCCTGTATTTGATGACACGGTTTTTTCACGAAATGAGATATATTTCTCGAATAAAAGTTTTGGAAAACGTCTACATCTCGATGAGGAGGAAGCTGATTTTAAACTCACTTCAAGCTAACTAGAGAAATAAATATTACAATGTTTCTAATACACTATTGTTTGTGTCAATACCAACACGCACTCACACACACAGCTGGGCATGGGCACAGCGCCCCAACCATCCCTGTATCCCCACTGTCTGGGCCACTGGGGCTCTATCCCCAGCCCGGACCCCTTGAGCCGCCCCCCAGTGCCCGGCCACACCGACTCGGAGCTCTAGAGGGGCCTCTGCCGCTTACCGCCCAGCGCGCGAAGAAGAAACGGAGCAAGCAGAGTTCGCACGGGTGAGACTTGGGATACGCTCACTAACAGGCTGCCACATGGCCTGTACACGGACCGACACACAAAGGATAATACACCAAGTATGATGAGTTTCCATTAAGTAGCAGAATTAGAGGTCACCAGGTAGTTCAGTGGTTAGAGTACTGAGGTCCTGGGATTGTATCTGGGCAGTCAACCAACATTAAACTGGATTCTCAAGGCTAATAAGTTTATGGTCTTAGCCCAAACACCGCTTATTTAATGAGAAAGTCGCAACGTGCATTTAAGTTGTATTACTGTACGTGTGTCGTTTGTCCACAACAGAAACTCAGAGGACATGGAGATACCGTTCTGAGGACTCATGACCAAGAAGAGCCTTGGACCTGCAATCACAGTTACGTGGCTCGGAGTCAGGGAAAACACTCTACCCAATACGGGCCCAGCAGCGCATTAGTCATCCAAACCTAAAAGACTAAGAGCGCTGGACGAGGCGCTATTCCAGAAGTTCTTATTTGTTAAAAGTCACTGCTGTTCGATTCAGCTTCAAAGGGAACATCACCCGTGACCAGCACACTGTAAGGCTATAGGACCGTAGACCTGGAATCCAGCAGTTTAGACGCAAGAGTTGGTTGTTAACGTGGGTTTGTAAAAATCTCTTAACCAAGCTGCTTGGTCAGATGGTGACACTGCAAGTGGGTTTGTGACCCTATCTGTGTGGATCAGTCTGTGAATGTTATTCCTTCTCCAGTGACTTTGGTGTTTCCCACACTTATAACACCCCTTAAGAAGGAACTGTCCAACGAATCGTTCCAATACAGGACGATCCTGTTCAGGATTAATGACAACAAATGTCATCACATTTTATATGTCGTTTCACAAATGTGAATATAAAAATCTATTATAGAGGTGACAGCTGTAGAGTGTCTGTGCTCTACTACCCAACCTCTGCAGCTCAAAAGACCTTGCGGAGTTCAATGAAAATGCAAGGGGCTGTGTAAGGAAATGGGAAACTGTAATTTAACCATCGCGCTTCGAAGAATCGCAAAGAAGAAGCTGTCCCTATTAATGTTTTAATTCTACAGAACCTATGACTCAATAAGTTTGTTCATTGTGGTCTTAAAAACATTTTGTCAAGTAAAGAAAAACATGTGACTGTTTAATGAAAGCTCGCCATTGCTATACAAATCTTTAATTTTGTTATTTATATTTAAGTTGTATATTGATAGATTTATGGAATTGTAATAATAAGAACGGAGGCTGCTTTGGATTTGGTCATACCAAACGAGGTATCTCTCAATGTGGTAAATGCCAGTGCATAAGTGCACATTGAGTGAACATTTCTGATTATCAAATCAGGTGTTGCGTGACCTTAGAGATTCTACAAAACAAGTATGCTGCTTTACAGGGAGGGAACACATCAGAATTGCATGGGGCTATTTGTCTAATGTTCAAAGACAGCTGAATAGCAGCTATTTAAATGTTTTGTCAAGAAATGCCACGTTTGACATTTCTACCAAAGCACAATAAAATATACGTATTAAAACTTGTTCAACATTTACTTTGCTGTCTTCTCCTTTGCATGAAGAAAGTGATTGCATTTGGTTAATTGTCCGATATTTTTCCACTAGGTGCTCATTGGAAAAGGTAGTGCTGGAATTTCCAATTGTTTAAGTGATGGATTACTCTACAGATTATTTATTTCGACAAAGAGCTAGCATTAAACTAGTTGGGAAAAAATGCTCACCTTTGGTCCCATCGGTGCCAGTGGATGGAGGTGAGGGGGCAGACCTTGTTGACATAGGCAGCACCAGCCGCGGTCACGCTGGGGGTTTCCTGCCTTTGGGAGGCAGAATGTCAGGATGTCAGGGTGGCTGCCTTTTGCAAGTGGCCGCCAATCTTTGAACACAACTAAATGTGCAAATGACCAACTGGTGTAACCCCCTTTAAAGGATGACACTTGTTTTGTAGAACTGAAAATGGAAAGTAAGGACTATTAACTCTCCATTTGGGCTAAAACAAGATTTTTTTTAAATCCTAGGAATATTTTAGTTCAGATACCAAACAGCAACAATAAATGCTTTACTCGTAACATTTGAGACAAAAAGAGCGTTGCATTTGCATAGCACTTCCTACTATTCAGCCAAATGCCTAACACCTTTTCTATGCGTTGAATTAATCGAAATTTGAGGCAAAATAATATATTTAATATATATTGAAAATACAGAAACTAGCGAGCTTTATTACATGTATGCCTTCCCCTCGTGTCTCCCTCACCATGTGCTCATGATGGGGATTGTGTTCTTCCTGTCACTGCTCCTGTCAGCCTGTGTTTTCCATTCCACTCCACTGCAGGCGTTCCTGGCTTTACAAATACGGTGGCCTACGAATCTCAAAAATTCAGGCAACAATTGTCACAGTAAATTATAATGAAATTGACAGCCAAGCGTGAGGGATTTTTTTTAAAAAAGTGTGGCGCTTCGTCCGTGCGTGTGCATTTGTGCCTCTACATTTGTGTCGGTGTTTCTGTTGATCTCTGCGATTTTGTGGACGTATCACTGTATCTTCCCTTGGCTCTTTTTGTATTTCCATGGGCCAATTGCTCATGGTTACTATTCCAATTTCCACCCTAGTCCAATCCTAGAAGCATTGGTGTGTCAAGCCAATTTCAAGATTTCACAAACCTTATACAAATTCATGAATTCCGTGACCAACATTACTACCTTGATAAAACCATTGGCTTTACTTCAAGCTGAGAATGCATTCAGCTTCACAATCCCCCGCTGCTTCTGATTAGTTGAATATGGAATTGAAGGCAAAGAAAATAATATTTGGTGCACCCTACTCTAAAACGAGGCAGGTAAATCTAATGTTACTTAGACATGTCAGTATTTTATAAAAAACAAGCACTGCGTGGTGTATAAACATACGGTAAATATATATATATAATTGCTAAGTTATGCTCTATTTATGTTCACATGGATCAGGCATGCGCCAAGTTACTCCATCGCCTGAGGTTAAAAACTCAATAAGTGCGATAATGTGAAATGGACTAAGATTTTTACAAATCAATTTACCAACACGTAACTACTGTGCCTGTTGATTTCTAAGCGAATTGTTGAGTTGGCTGGATTAAAACTGCTAAATGTGTGAATAAAACGATTGAAGTGCTCCTTTGCCAAGTGCATCCTTGCAATGTTTAAATGCTGAATGTGTTGTTAAATATGTTAGCCTATGCCAGATTGATTGAGCAGTAAGTACTAACAGCTAATATGGGAGACTCAAACAGACCAAGTTTATGCCGAGTTGAAGCCATCCTCAACAGATAACGTAAATGTTTGCCAAAGTGCGAGTACTAGGGTATGACACAGCATGCTGTACTATCAAAGTATCCTCTGTGCACTTCCACACCATAGGATGTTCTGTGCACTACGACATCACTGTCTGCAACATACTCTGTGGCATCGCACTATGACCTAATGACCCAGAATGCACCCAATCACATCAGCATGAAAGGTGTTTGGGTGACCACCACGCTTATTAAGGCAAGTAAGAAGACAGTGCAGCAAAATCCATCGTTGAACTGTAGATCTATGCTCCCTGCCACCAAACCACAATGACTAGCATTAAATACGGCCCGATAACCCAGACAACCCACAATAAGTGTAGGCCCTCAACAAGCAGCTGATTAACAACAGGCAGCATATGTTGCATGTAAACCCGACGCATGTTTTGGGTACTGAATGGTTTCATTGGGAATGAGGGGGTTGCTGATCTTACCAGGATAACGACGAGTTGATGCGTATTGGGGCGTTTTGACATCCGTTGTGTTGCAGAGTAGCGCGTAGCACGAACATGCCGCCGCACACGACGGATGAAACCGTGGGAAGATTTTTCCACGGCATTTTTCCCAGGGTGGTCGAGGTGATGTGGCAAGATTGGTTGAAGTGGTGTTCTCTAAGTTATGGTTCCAAACAGGACCTGTAGGATGCTTGAAGATGACGGTGCGCATCTTGACAAATGTGGGCTCTCCCATTAAAAAATCCGCACTTATTAGTTTACCGACAACCTTCGAGACAAAGGCGCATTACACACGGATAGAAAAACAAAATGTACGGACAAAGGGTAGAAAAACTGAAAAAAAAGATTTATTTTTGTTGTACAGTCTGCTTCTTATGCTAGAAAGCATTTTAAAAACATCACAAACCACTGTTACCATTATGAAACATTGCTATGGCAAATATTTTACTCAAAAATATACTGCATAAGCAACCTATCGATTCGTTATTAAGTAACTTCGACTACTACAACCGACATTCTGTGTCATCACTGGCACAATGCCATTGACTACCTACCGCATACGGGAGTTGAGATGTTTCAAACATATTTTCTTAAAAGAAGTCTATATCATCAGGAGCATCCAGGTCTCTGTATTCAATGATAGCTCTTGGATCGCCCCTGGGTCCTCTGTAGACATAAAAAATAACAGCATATGTATTCATCTGCTGTGGTATTTGCACTGGCAAAGACAAACTACACTATTTCCCAGGCTATGAAATCCTAACATAGACTGGGAAACTCAAAAGGCTCAAACAGCCATCGTATCAAGTGGGTGGAAAAGCCCTTTGTGGGGCGCGTTATGCAATGCGGCTTTTTAAAATGTGAAACAGTACAAGTGTCCCGTCTTTGGTGGGCAGCATTGCCAATACACAACCCTCGCCACGCTCCGTAACACACCAAAGGTCATACACACGGGGATGCTGGTAACAAGTGCAAAGTCTTATAAAGCAAAAGAGCAACCAATGCGTAACATTATACGATCGACACCTTCGCTCGTAAGTGCACCGAGCATAACGAATGAGTACATTACAAACTAGGGTAACGTAACACAGGTCGGAAAAATTGTAGAGTTTTACATGAATTGCGATTCGTACCGGCCTCGGGGCTTCACAGGGAAACCGACGCCTTGGCCTCGATAAGGATCAAATCCACCTCTTCCGGCGAACTGAGGAGGGTAGGGCGACGCTGTAGGAAGACAGAACAGCAAACGTCATCAATACCACTGCTGCCTGGGGAGAAAGCGAACTCAACACCCAAGCGTTTTCAATAATTTCATCTGAAACAAACTAACTGTTGTTTACTGTTTGTTTAGCCACAATGTGAAGATTTAAGACAGGTGTGAGGGAACCTATGGCGCATGGGCAAATATATTTCACGGCCACTGCAAAAGGTACCACATTTATCACTGCATCTAAGCTGCACTAATTGGGTACTTGGGCATATCTTCAATTTGGAAAGTGTTTTTAATTTTTTTTTTTCAAGGGCTTACTCACTGAATATTTGGTGCTAGTGTAACACAAGGGAGCTGAGGGTTCCAGGGCTTACTTACCTCCGTAACCCAACAGGGGTGGCCGTGGCTGTCCAAATCCCATCATGGCTTGCTGCGGGTTTCCTGGAAAGCCCATGTTTGGACCCATGCCTATGGTCAGAGAAGAAAACGTACAATTGTATTACATCACAAGTTTTACTTTTTTCACCAAACATGTAATGACTTCACCGCATTTACATTAAGAGTAGAACCGTTCACTCCTGTTCCTCCTCGTGATTTGATGACTTGTAGCAATTCAGGGTTCACTTTACACATAGGCTTTCACGACAACTACGATTCATAACTAGTTTCTTCTCAATCAGATCACTTTGGTAAAATGTACATTATTGAAGAACTGTAATCCTCTACCACCTGACCTCTTTGCTGCGGTCGAAACGTCTTTTTAAAACAACAAACGGATGGTGAGCCTCAACGTGTTGGCACAAGCATTTGCATTCCCAGCCACCCTTCATCTTCAAGCGTACAAGATTGTGTTAACGAAGTGCTGTGTTATACCAGGCGCGGCGGCTGCTGGG
>JAZEWU010000032.1:5681504-5697702 GCA_036362915.1 Geotria australis | reverse complement strand
GTGGAGTTCAATGAAAATGCAAGGGGCTGTGTAAGAAAATGGGAAACTGTAATTTAACATCGCGCTTCGAAGAATCGCAAAGAAGAAGAAGAAGATGTCGAATTAGACAACAGAGCCAATGTTACTGCCCCGTTTCCAGGGTCTGCTGTTGTAGTCTTATCGTGCAATTTAAACCATCACAATTCACGTCAGTTCTGTAAACCACAATTTACAACCGGCACTTGTCGACAGCGATGAAACCGATGGCGAGACCCTAGATTAAACGGACCTTTCCAGAGTCCGCCACTTCCTTGCTGGACTCCATCTTCCTATCTGCCTCGGACGGCTTGCGCGAGTCCTTGCCATCGCTCTCCACCTTCCCATCCTCCTCGAGGTGGTCCACGGTTTGCAGGTCCAGGTCAGTGCCACCCTCCATTTTTATCACCGCTGCCCCGGAGCCAGACATCAACGGATTTAATGTTTTGTGTTGTTAGAACTGTACTGTACTTCAGTTGTTCTATCGGCATCAGAAGTCATTGATGTTCATTACTTTAAATTAAGATAATAATAATAATAATAGCATTTTATATAGCGCCTTTCACCCGAGGGTCACAAAGCGCTGCACAATTTCTACGATCCCCCATACACCAGTGGTGAGGAAGGGATACAGCCCTTAACTCCATACGACCTGTGGCCACACTTTGAAAGGGCTAGCAAATTATATTCATCCGCCAGTTTAGGGATCTTTGCCACAATAATCGGGCACTGAAGGGAAATATTTTTAACCTAACAACTGTCACCCGTCACTCCAAGAGCCCCGAATTATGCACGACTAGTGGCCAACACCGACTCGCACCCAACTGCGCTCCGACACCACCGCGGGATTTAATGACGCACGCGCCAATCGGAGACCCCCAATTATCATTCAACTCCTATCCTACGGCCCCAACAGGCTTCTCACGTCGACCATCCCGGCCTGCAATTACCGGCGTCGAGAACGCGTATGATCTGCTCTGATTTGTCTATGTCGAGGGAGATGCTGTTGAACCAGACGCCCTCCAGCAGGAAGGTGAACGCCTTGAGCCGGTGCTGCAGGGCACTGGCCGCTTCGTGCTTGCGCTTGGCCGACTCCTCGGGGTGGTATTTCACGCGGAACCTGGGAAAACGGCCAAACGTCACGTCAGCTCGGCGCCGCAACGAACCGGCACCGCCAACTTCCTGATACAGAAAGGGAAGAAGCACATTTTATTTCACAGTGGAGACAAAACAAAGACAAACAGTTATTATCAGTTAAGTCTCTTACGATTGATGTAATAAACGATCGTTTTTTAGCGTAGTCGTTACATATTTAAGCTCAAAATGAAAGCGCAAAAAATGAATGCAGCTCATGTTTAAATATGCCAGCAAATTAAACAAGGTGTGAAATTATTTTTTCAAAATAATACTTTTTTTGCAATCTCAGGTAAGCGTAAACACATTTGCAAATCAACAAACTGGGTAGCAAAAAATCATATTCAGCGATTATTGTTATGGCACATTTCACATATCCATAATCGATTTTTTTTACTTAGGGCATTATTGGAAAAAAATGTAAACAAAACTAAAAACAGAAACGAAATTTACAGGACGTGTTACCTTTTTTCCTGCAATATTTTGTAAAATGGGCATTATATTTGTTAACAGTAACTTCCACACATCACTTTACAACTTTTGGGCTTCCAAAGCAAATCTTCACGAACAGGGCGAGGCTGAGCCAATCACGTTGCTTCTTTCTCAGAGCGGTGCAACCCGAGGGCACCAACCAGTGACATTTTCGGTCCCTACGCCTATCTCCCTGCCAACTGTAACCAATCTAACCACTGCATTGTGCGCAGTGCCACTATCTAAGCTGCGAGTCCGTGTACGGCGTCTCTTCCTTTCCACCTTGTTCTTTGGGGGGAGGAAGGTTGTGTTAGTGTGAACAATGTCGGCAACATAAGAAAAGGGGGCATAGAACACAAGAGCACAACATCATGTACCAACAGTCAACATTCATAGTTCATATCTCTATGTAAATGCACACTGCACCCGTGGCAATGTCAACAATGGTGGCACATTAGAGAATACACTAGGGCTTAAAGATATTTTTTTACGTAACTTACTGAACAAACAAGTAACAATAGTGCCGTTCCATCGATTAATATAGATTATTAAGCGCACGTTCCATGCGAAAGATTCTGTATCTGTGAATCGAGGTTTTTACATTTGTATACATTCTACATAATATGGGTTCTCATGAGATCTGAGGCCACTACAATCATCGTAATTTTAAAAAGTAATTGATTATTTAATCTAAAGATGGCCTTAATTAGCGACCCTTCATCAAATCATTAGAGGGGTGACTCCCACACTCCAAAAATATGGTGGCAGCAAGCAAAACTATATCTCTAGGCAATTTAATATTACAAATTAATTACTGTGCAACATTATCTAGCACATTGTGTGATGAGTTCACTGCTCTTATAATAGTTATATAAAAATTAACCTGAATACAACTGTGAGCAAGTGGCCAGTTTGCATTGGAGCTCATTAAAACACGTGCAATCTTATATCGCGCTGCAAGTTTCAATGTTCACTCAAAAATACAACTCAAATGGTGCAGACAAGATGAAGATCACGCCACACAACTTAATCCTGTTCCTTTTCACAAAGAACATTTTTTTAAAAATAGCGGTAAAACGACATGAAATGAACAGATGTTTCCATTGTTCATGTTTCCCAACTAAGGTTGAAAGTGTTTGTTGCCCGTTAGGGACTTAGCTTATTGAAAGCCGGCCAGTGTAATCAAAAGCCATGCCCGAAACTCAGACAAAATCAGAGCAAAAAGCAACATTTGCAAATAAGTGGATGTGCTTTGCGACGACATCTAACGGCTGGCTTCTGCACTGCCAACACATTCGAGGGACAAACACACGTTGAAAACTGTTAAATAATCCGTGCGTGGATATTATAATCTCCTAACTTGTTAAGTCAGTAAGCATTTGAGCCGGTGCCACTGCGATGCTTTAAAGTGTCAAACCCGGGTGCCAAAACCGGCCAATGAGCCGCTTACCATTCCTCGTCCTTGTGGGCCATGAAGAACTCGTGCAGCTGCTGGCGGCGGAACTCGATCTTGTAGTTGTTGTAGCGACGCACGGCCTCTGTCTCGTCCACCGACTCGGCTATGGACAGCAGGAAATCTTTGAAGGTCTTCATGACGGGGTAGGCCGGTGGGGCCTCCACCTCGGGTGCTGCGCCCACCCTGTTACGACACCAAGGGAATATCTGTTATTAGTTGTGATACGTGAAAGCCTCAATGTGTCTCAATGCCCTTATTTTAGAAGGCTCGTGCACCGGGATGTTTGGCCGATTCTGTTAAATAACCGTGTTCTGATTTACTTTAAAAAAGGATACACAAGTTCGGTTTGGTCAATCCACTGCTGGATAACTAATAATAATTTTACATTTATAACGCGCACATATTCATTCAATGTCGAAGGTATTAATCGACGAGAGAACGACTCAGAGGCGCGAGGAAAGCGCAGAGGCGGAGGAGGCAGCTAGGCGGTTTGCCGGCGCCATATTGCCATACACTGCTTCCTATATAGTATGATGTTATCGACCAAATAATTATTAAGTGGTTTTTTTTTTTACTTGTGGGAGGAAACCGGAGAACCCGGAGGAAACCCACACAGAACAGCAGGGGGAGAACACACAAACTCCACACAGAAAGGCGCCCGAGCCGAGATTCGAACGCAGGACCTTCTTGCTGCGAGGCGCAAATGTTACCACTGCGCCACCCTGCCACCACCTTTCATTAATCAAGCGATGGAATAAGCTAACTAGCAGCTGCACATAAAACCATTCATTGCTCAAAATCCTTCGTGGACGTCCTCTTGGACATTCTATGTTTTGATTGCCAATCCCATTATGATTTTTTGACCACCCGAAATTATTTTACTCAATGTATACGTTCTCTAAACCATGTACTCCTCTTTCGACCTCTCAATTTAATTCTCAGTATGCATCTTCCCCATGATGGTGTACTTTTGAGATTTTGTTCCATTTTCTTTGTCCGTGTGCATGTTTTCAAATCATGTTCTAGCAGGTAAAATTCGCCAATTGAAAACGTATCTACTTTGACACACTAGTATGCTTCTTTTATTACCAATTTCACCTTTCAAAAAGCAATCAAAATCTGCTCTCACGAGGCTCATTATCAGGTTATATTTAAGCAAATAGTAGTTCATCTTTCACAACATATGAGCGTTGAAGACGAACACTTTCATCCACCAATTTTAATAAAAATGTAAAAAAAGACCATTAATTTGCACAGCTACAAATCGTAAACCGATACATACGTGGTGACTTTTTGACTGTGTGATGACACTGGCACAAAGAGAACAGACTTTTCAGTAACAGCTGAACCGGCACAGCTTTGGCTGCCTTCCAGTTTTCCATGAGCGCCTCTGAATTGAGTGTCTTGATGACAAAGGACCCAGGCATCATTAGTTACTCCGATTTCCAAACAGAACGCCTAATAAATTTATTACCACGGTGTTGAAGTATAAAATAACTACACGTTTGAAAAGCACTCTAAATTTGTGATTCGCATCTTTGCCAAGTTGGAGTCAGAATTTAAGCCAGATGCTTTATTTATGGCAGGTTAAACAGCTTCTCTTACGTCTTTAACAATCGGATTTAGTTAAACATTTCAGACAAGGACAACACCAAGCAGGTCAAGACAACCCATCAATCACGATAATTGTTTCACGCATGTAAACCAAACTGTACTATAGTTAATCACACAGGCATTTCTCATTTTTCCTAAACACTCTGGTTGACTGCCAAAACGACGATCTAAAATAACATCGAGAGAATACGGCTGTCCGTGCCACGTTACCGGTTTGGGATGGGGTTGTGGGGCTGTGGCATCATGTGAGCTTCGGGTGGACACCAGGGGGGCGGGGGTCCGTAGTTGGGCCCCCCTCCGTACGGCAAGTCATACCCACCACGGAAAACGTCCCCGTGGTCGTCCCTGTTCAAAGGAAGGATGGGGAAGGAGAGAAAGGAAAAACCATCAAGATTTATTGCCCAGCTAACACCTCGCTAAGGTCACAATGCCAGCCTTGCAGCTCTGCTTGCAGCAGGCACTGTAAGCAGAACATGACAGGAGTTGGATGTCGCCGTGCTTTATCTGGCAACGCAAAAATGCCCATCTGTCAACTGCGAGAGACGGAACTCTCACAGCCAATAGCCACTTTACTTAGCGCCTATGTGACCCGCAGGTGACCGCAAGACAAACTGAAACGTGCAAAACAAAAGCCCAATATGTGATTTGTTAACATTTTTATTCGTTTTGAATGTTTACTTTTCTGCAGTTTTTCATGATAATACAACTCAAACCATTCAACATATGGTCCAGTTTTCTACTCAATAATTTACAGCCTTTTAGTCAATCCATTGCTGGATGAAGGTCTCCCCTTGCAGTGGTAGTCATTAAAGTGGTTTGAAAATACTTCACAATACTGGACACTGTAAGTTGGTGAAAGAGAGGCCCAGAACTGGATTAAAAAGCACTTGCCACTGATAATCGCTGCGATGGGAAACACTTGGATAACCGGGTTTGGAGCGCAGCGCGCAGTTCCTCAAGAAGTGGAGTGAACCGTCAGACATCGTGCTGAACAAGACGCGTAAAAACACCAACACACATCGAAGGACGCGTTTTCTCTCTCTCTCGTTTGCACGCACCAGTCTCTCCGCATGCGTTTCTGTGGGGGGCTGATTTCCCTGCGTGTCGGAGTGAATCGTTCCCTGCGCCCGCGATCGTAGTCTCTGTAGTCTCCTCGCCGGCTGCGATCGCGACCTCGATCCCACTCCCTGCAAGACAAGGCACACATCGCGGCTTGTACTTCGTTTCGAGCCGGCCCGGCACGGCTCAGGAGGTGCCGGGTTGTTTTTACACTGCAGACACCTAACCGTGCCGCTGACATCACACGTATCAAAGGAAGCAGAGGCGTTGAGATAACGCAGCATCCTCACAGACAAATTGACGTCAAACGCAATGAATGCGTCATTTCGCCCCGCTCCCGGCCCTACTTTGCCATGAAAAAAAATCCACATCTCTTGCGAGGCCAGCGAATCACAGATTGGTTCTGGCTCATAACTGGCAAACAGCCGGTGGAAAACAACCTGTATGTACCCTGAGGACCCCGCGGTGGTACTGGCCTCAAAATGAATCTTCAAAACTCGTACGCAGTTAACGTTGGCTTTTCTGGGTTGTGGATTAAACGTGGTTGCAAAACAATGAATATGTATAAACATTTACAACTCGCTGATGTTAATTATAGCAGCTCTTGCTTAATCGTTGAAGCTCAGTGACATAGCCCCTACATAACTGCAGCCACGCGTACATGTCGGTAAAAAGCAACCAATACAGAAGGCACGTTTCTAGATCTTCACCAACACCGTACACAAGCAAGAAACGCATACATTTTAAATGATAATTTACAGAATCGAATTTCGTACGATCTGCGTGTTTATTCAAATCAAAATTCGGTGCACCCTCTCGCTAGAGACGCCATATGCACCTTTCGTTCCAGTCGTCTCCTCTCCGCCGGTCATCTCGCTCCCGCGATCGGTCATAGTCGCTGCGCTCGCGTCGGAACTTGTCCCTGCGCCGCCGGTCGTACTCGTCGTCACTGTCCCCCATGGCTGGCGGCCGGTATCAGTCACACGCACCACAGCCTGCGAGAGATGGGCAAAAAGGATTTCAGAGAATAGCTCTTAAGAGCTGCTTTCTCGGGATAGCTGTGACTCGCGCGAGTTCATCCTCTCTCTTTTGCGATGGAGGCATTTTCAGGCGACGAGTGAAAGAGCAGCTTGCAAGAGCAATTCTTATACAACAGAGTCGTGAAAATCTACATCAGTACAAAAAAGACTGAAGCTTCTGTTTCGGCAGCATGTGTTTGAATTGGACAAACAAATAATGTTTACATTCCGTGCTCCAATGTGAGACTTAGCAATAAGATAAAAACATTAAGTACAGTATCGTGGATAATTTTTATACAGTCTAAAAATGTGACTAATCACACACTCTTGCACGTTCATCTCATCAATTGCAACTTGGGGCTTGGATGGAAAATTAAATTAAAGAAAATCACACAATGGTGTCTTTACATCAACAGCAGAGATTGGCATGTCCAGCTATTAATATGAAAAACTTAGTATTATTTACATTTCCCATGATAGCTGCACAGGCCGAGTCTGGAAACAGATCATCCTACACTGGAAACAGATTAGCCTTTATAACCATCACCAGAAATGTAAATCAAGTACTAAGTCAAGTATTTATTATAATTGTGAAACGCTAAGCTGCAAATTCCATTCGTATATACACACATAAATCATGTAAATGAGAACAATGATAAAAAAATGCATAATTCCACCTCTATGAAAATGTCACAGAGGCATACGCACCTTCTAATCTGAAACACCGTGTGAATAAAACACCAGCACACGGTTACATTTCAAAAACTCTGAAAGCCAGCACAATATAACCTATCGCACAATCCACCATCTAGCACACTGCGTTCTGCAAACAGCTCACCTCAAACGCAAACCCCTCATGAAACAAATCTAATCCTGGTACTGTACACTCTGTCTGTGCTCGAGACTGCAATGCCATTAAACCACATTCAAGCAGACTATTATAAATATCACAGCAATGTCCTATATGCAAGAAAATTGAATTACAACACTCCATCTGTACTTTGAAAAGTACACATCTAACACAAGAGGCTGGCTCGATACACTCTTGAGGGGCAATGGAGCAAGGTTCGCGTCGTGCCCAACGTGAGTACCGGGCTGCACCTGGGGAAACCAAAGCTGCAGCTAGCTGATCGAATCTTCACGATTCCGGCCAACTCATGACAACAGTCAGATCTTACACTCACGTGCAAATCCATTAGCTTTGTACGGCGCCTGCGACCTTTGAGTGAAAGGCGCATTACAAATGTAAATTACTAAGTCTACAAGAAAACAGATATCCTTATTTAGGGTTCGTATTAGAGGAAGATAAAGTGCTGTAAAAATGCAATCGAAATAAAATTAATCTTACATTTTAGATATATATAATAAAGCTGGCTGTCCCAAGTTATGTAAGATAAATCACGTTTCACCAACACCAACAAATACATCAATGGTTAAGTAAAACTGGTGGACAAGAAGCGGTCCAGATACAACTTGCCATTGACATACACCATAGCCAGGAATCAAATTATAGCAACACTACAATGTCGGTGAATGTATAACAACAACCGTCTTTCGCCACTAAGTGGCGGTGACGTCACCACGTCGCCTGTGCCAGGCCATATGCACCTTGAGGCTATCACGTGCAATGTCGAAGGCTCGTCGACAGGAGGTCACAGGACAAACCCAGGTGTCATGGGCTGCCTGACTGAGATGACCGGCAGATGCATACACATACGTACTCATTCATTCACTCCTTTAAAGCCATGATCCACTAGGGAAACGCTTCATCCAATATGGGGTCGCATTGAGCCGTAAACTACGCTGGCAGACACTGGGCGCAAGGCAAGTTTATACCCATGATAGGATGCCAGTGCATCACGGGGAACAGAGGACAATTTAGTCAGCAGGTCAATTAACCTAAGCAGCGTGTATTTAGACTGTGGAAAGAAAGCGGAGTATCCGGCGAAAACCCACGAAGACACGGCGAGAACATGCAAACGCAACACTGAAAGACACCCGAGCCGAGAATCTAACCCGGGTTATTGCTGATGGCGGCAGCGATATTCCCTGCGCCAACGTGTTCAGGGCAAAAGACCTTGCAGAGTTCAATACAAATGCAAAGAACTGTGTAAAGAAATGGAAAACTGTAGTTTAACCATCTCGCTTCGAAGAATCGCAAAGATTTCCGGAAATTGTCGCTAACAATAGCTGCACCCCATAGCATTTTCCTTTGTGAAATCTTTATTGCAACCGGTCGGCAACTTCCAATCACAGCGGAGACTGAGCACATGACTTCCTGAACTGCAAGAAATGGCGGCATCCATATCCCTCCCGCATGTGTGGACATATAGAGAAGATGGCACCTACACTCTTATGCTTGAATAACTCATAAGTAAAACATTGTGTTGAATGACTGGTAATAATAACAGACCGGATGAAGGAATGACAGCCATACTAGCTAGTGGCTCGGACAAGGCCTAACTCCTCCCAAATCAACAGGTTAATTCAGTCTGTGGATCAATTATTGTTCCGCATTCGCACTTATTGCCGGTGATGACGGCCGGCAACGATCTCCCTGAAATGTCCCGTGAATAACGACCTTTACGCACACCCATTGCCATATATACTCTAAACATGCTATTATTATTATACGTACAGAGATCCTCACAAACACACAAAGACATTCCCTGCGCCAGTGAAGACAATCCTATATCCACCAACATACACACACCCTATTATCTCACACACACACACTCAACATTACACAATTGTTATTGCAATAATTGTATGCGATATTCAGGCCAACTCTAACCCAGTCACAGTGAATATCTCATTCATACAAACCCAGGCTCCCAACCACATATAGTGAGCGGTAAACGTTTCGAGCGCTAATTTCGTCCCGTGGCAAAACCAGCAATCCACAATTTATAAAGCCTTAATATTAAACCCACATTACATACACAATGTAGTGCACTGCTAGCTGCGAGTAATCCGGATATTGAGGGCTCCATATGATTACATGTCCATTACACACGGGCGGAATAGGCGCATGCTAATGCACAGCCCTGTTGTCAATCCACTGCTGGATGAGTGCCGCCTTACATCATGTTAGATTGTATTTATCCATACATCACCACGCTGGTTAGTAAACGTGGGTAAAGGCGGGAAGCATAGACGGACAATAAACAATGGGAACCACTGCAACGGGTTAATAAAGAATATTAGTACGATTAACTGGAGTTAAGTTAGTAAAATGTAACTAGTATACACGCAACACCTACCCATAGGCCTGATACGGCTAAAATCCGCAAGCCGCGTTTCCCGCGTCTCACGACCACCACTTAAAAGCTCACTAATGCGTCATCAGCAGCAGCAGCAGTAATAACGACATGTAATAACTAATACTAAGCAGAGTTACACGTTATCGGGTCGATTTAAATATGTTTCATTTCACATTCGTGAAACATAAAGGAGACACGGGGACAGATGGCGGGCCCTCACGCAAGGCCCGCCCAGGAAAATGATGGTAGAAGCGTTCACGTCGCGATCCCTGTCAGGTAATATACTTGGTGTTGCCTGCGAATTCTACCAAACACTTCGAGGCCGAGGAGCTGAAAGACAACGATGTCCAGAGGCTGACCGTCGTGCTTCGGAGAATCGCAAAGAAGAAGAATGAAGTAAATTATGATTTAACACATGCGAATGATTAAATGATAAGACACGGACGAAGCGCGTGAAGTGCTGTCTCTTTGCTTATTGTTTCTAAACCATAAGGAGGTTTAATTCGTAAACATTTAATCGATATATTTCATGTCTTCGCCTCTGCTCCACTGACCTGAGCGGCGAGGCCCAACCTAAGGAGAAACCTTAGCAGACGGTCCCGTGCGCGATGACGTTAAGTAGTGTGCGTCAATACGTTCCCCGATGGTTTCCTTTTGACGCGGCGGAGCATCTTATACGCGGTGACGTTATCACGTAAACACCGCCAATCCTGTACGTGATGACGTTGACGTCGCATTCTGGACGCTAACGCGATGACGTGCCGCACGATGACATTTGTTGTCGAGAGCTGCTCTTACGGGATAAGCCGGAGTCTATCCCGGCAGACACAGGGCGCGAGGCAGGGATCTTGGATCCAACCGGCAGCAGTATCTAATGCCACGTTCCTGTGTAGCATCACGGGCTTCAGAACTAAGTGGACAAAAGCCATGATTTATGACTTCTTTGACAAAATACCAAACACTGCATTCGGAGGAGCGAAAGGCGCGCTATAAAACTATTATTATTATAAACAAAACAGGACAAAGTGTCGACCATCTCAGATGACTTACCAAGGTCAACCCTTTTAGCCAGCGATGAAAAGTTCAGCACACAGTCCGCACGGGGCAGCCAGCCAAAAGCCTTTCGCCAGCTTTTTTTTTTTGTCCGTAGGGCCAGAAATACTTGCAGGTATTGGCATCGTTGCCGAGCCCTTGCAGGGTCCCTGATAGCCATGGCTATTTATACACGCATGGAGCAATACGGGCCACGGACCGGCCCGTACTTAACGTGCCCATTGTCCTCTGTGTCCGAACACACAGCCGGGTCATTCGCCAGCGACAGAAGACACGCATTATGGAAGCGACCGGTAAGAAGTTGGCCAATTCTAAAGTCGTGTTGTGTTTGTCTGCGTATTACAGAAATAATATTCTCCGGGAGGTAAATGGAGGCCGAGTATTATTTCAGTATCCTCAATGTATTATTAACCAGATGATGAAATTAAATGCCAGTTAAGACACATGATACGTTGCCTCTATTGCAAGGGTGACCTGGGGTTATGTTATGTTGTTGAGGAAAATGTACAAGGTTTTCTTTCATTTAACTAGCGTTGAATATAATTATATTTGAACATTGTATATGTTTACATTATATTGTTGACATTATCTGTGCACTGGCACAAAGGTGCCCATAGTCTATTACTCAAAACGGTATGTAACAATAATATAATATAAGATGAAGTAGATGGATACTGAGATGTGGTAAAATGAGATGAGAGAACGCGGAACGTTCACCGCGCTCACGTACAACCTTCGTGAAACGCCGATTCTCGGTCGCGGCACCCACAACCTGGAACAGCCTGCCACACCTATTGCGTCAAACACAGTCCCCCACAGCCTTCAAAAAAAACTCTTAAAAAGTCACCTCTTCACCGACTCACAACAAACCGACTGCGCAGGGCTCCGAGCCTCCGAATCAACGGGTGTAATGCGCCCGGAGAAATGCGCGCGTTACGAAAGTAGATTATTATTATAAAGAAGCACATAATAGAAGCTCGTAGCGAAAGACTATCACAGCACCCGATGCCACGAGACAGTCGCGAGACATTCTGGCTTTGAAGTACCGCTCATGTAAAGGGTTGTAAATACATTAGCACTCTCGTTTACAACAGCTAATTTATACACGAACGTATCACGATAAATCACATACCTGTGTCAATTCAATTCACACGTGGTGTCAGTCATAGGGGTTGCTTGCCAATACTTGACATGACCATGCGGGTCTATGTGGGATAGTGAAGCACGGAGGGCCCAATATCACTTCAGATATTGCCAATGACTGTTAGCTGTGGCCAGGAATTTAACCCAGGTTGGTGGGTTCATAGGAGAATGCACTAGCCACCGCTCCACCGTAAACCAGACTCTAACCTGGTTATAAAGAATTCTACCCATCAATCATTTAACACTCAAGACCATTTCAAGGAATAAAACGTATCGTGTCTTCGTGAGCGCCATAGATCATGGCCTTCCTTCCATCTTTTCCACGGCACGGTTTTATCATCGCAGCACGCATTCAGCTGCATCAACTTGACAAGTAGCCCCATTGAGGGTGCGCAGTTTCAAACACCGCTGCCCGGCAGCTGACAGCTGAATCAAACACGCTCGTGAAAAAAATATTTCCGTGCCCGTACTTAATGACGCGAGTGCGCAACGCTCAGTGCTGTGTAACCTTGCCACCTATTTATGGCGATCGCGACCAGTTGTGTTTGACCGCTGTCTGAACGCTCACACTGCATTGTTACAAGCACTGGTTCGTAAGTGTACAATAGGGTTGCTTGCGGTATGATTTGTCACAATACGAAGTTATTAAATTGTAAAGCTACACGACAATATGAGTTACGATAATCACAATGTGACAGTCCTATTATTATTCTGTTATGATGGGTTGTTCTCGTCATTTATATAAATTGTTGGGGGTCAAGGTAGAAGCGTTCACGTCAGGTAATACTTGGTATTGCCTGCGAATTCTACCAAACACTTCGAGGCCGAGCTGAAAGACAACGATGATGTCCAGAGGCTGACCATCGTGCTTCGAAGAATCGCAAAGAAGAAGATATAAATTGTTAACGATATTTAGCAAAATGGAACTTTAAATTGTAACTACCACGGCTACCAGGCCGGACTCTGGATTCGAACCGTGAACCTGCAACTAGCTGGGAACGCTTTACGGCAGGCTGCCCCGTTACCGCCCACGTGTGTTGTCGGTAGGTCTGAAGAAATACCAGCGGTATGCCGTCCCGGCGCTGCTGCTGTTGGGCTGGGTGGTCGGCTGTGGCCTCCTCACCTACTACAGCCTGTTCCGCCACTGAGCCCACGCCAACACCGCGTGCCTGGCTGGCACACCTGTGCGGGTGCACGTGTGCATTGCAGGTAGACAGCTGCACCGTGCACTTTTCGATTATTGAACGGTTTGTCTGTTGCTCAATAGCTGCCATTAGCTAATTATTGATGTGCCTGCTTTTTAAAAACACTGATCGTGAGAAATAAACATTTTTTATCAGGCCACGTGGTCTAAAGTGCAGTCTCCAACTCTTATCAACCACTCTGGCTCTCTGGCTGTGTGCTCTGAAGATAGATGTTTATTATTACAGAGAAGGGGGTCAAGGTAGAAGCGTTCACGTCGCGATCCCTGTCAGATAATACTTGGTATTGCCTGCAAATTCTACCAGACACTTCGAGGCCGAGCTGAAAGACAACGATGTCCAGAGGCTGACCATCGTGCTTCGAAGAATCGCAAAGAAGAAGATTACAGAGAAAAAAAACCAGTGAGCTTGCAAGCTCTGGAAGCAGGATACCTGCGATACAACAAACGTGCGAATAAACCAACATAAATATAAAATCTGAGGGTAATACAATGCATGTAACAATTTTACAGCGTTACATTGTGCACAGATAAAACTTAAGCCGTAATCATAAGGTAAACAGTAACGCACAGTGTTGCACAAGACAAAAAGGACAAATGAAGAAGGGCTGCAGTGTTATTGACGAGTTTGTTATTTGAGCTTTTGCACGCGTACCAACGCAGCAGCATCACCGAATAATCTGTAATAAAATACTGCCGTGGTGACATCACCGGTATGCTAAGAGGTGGAAAGCGTCGGTGCAGAGGAGACGAATGTAAACAATGTGTTAGTCAACGCCCCTGGTGAAAGCCCGACCACCAGCATGAGACGTCCACGGGGATTCCAGGCAAATCGCTGAAATTATGAAACAGATAGGAGAGTGAGCTGCGGTGGAGCAGTGGTGCGGCGGTTAGCGCGCGGTGTGCTTGGAACCCGCTAACCTCGGTTCAAGTCCGGGCAGCGGCTAACATCAGTGTCGACTGATATCTGAATCGATCCTGCCCTCTCGATCCGGCTCCCTTCAGCATCCCGCACTGACTGGTGCGGTGAAGTATGGTCCAACAATCCCCATGGCCGACATGGCTCGGAGAGACAACACGATCTTTACGTAGGTAAATTAATAAGCAGACGTTATGTATCATTCATATATACGTCTCTCTGCTTAAGAAGTTAAAGTATTTGTCAAATAACCCATCAGCCTACTATGAGCGCATGGTATCTGCAGCACCGATTCAAGACAAGTAAACTCTGGTCTGGTTCCAATATACAATGTTGACACTTATGTAGGTTAAAATGTGTTTAGTTTTCAGTACAGAAGTACGTCCACTGTATACATTGCCCTGTACTGTACATCCAATAACAACACACTTTGGCCACTACCAACTGTCACGTGCTGCAGCCACTGACAGGAGCTCATGGGACAAAGGCAGCTGTCATAAAAGCTCCATTAAGCCCTATATCAACAGCAGAATAAAGTGATTTTAACAATCCTATTAAGAATGGTGTGTCACGTAAGTGGGTGGTGGGGTCAGCGCCATATACACTCAAACTGCTTGTGTCTCTAGTGTGCTGATGATGGAAACATAACACCAGGTACTCTCTTATGACCGAGTCGACCTTGGGGAGGTCAGGTGAATGGAGGGCCCAGATAAAAGTATTTGACAAATATCTGTGTCTGTTTACATACTCTATCCCAACACATTGAGATTAGTCCACACTTGCTTGTACGACCTTCTACTGGCAAGCCAACCTTGACACGCTTGCAAAAGGAGATGTTCCAACCCAAGGGATTTCCACGTAAAATATCATTTAATTTCCAAAATATATACGTGTTACATCTGTACAACTCAATATTTGCATTTGTTTTCCAGTGAAATTACAACTCCGGAATGGTTGAAAAAGAACATGAAACTCCCACACAAGACAAACACAAGGCCAAGAAATGAAAACGTCTGTAGCGATGATCCTTAAAGATCTGTTTTCATATATTTTTTGAAACGCAGGACGTCCAGCCCACGCAGCCCGTGTTGTACGTACAGGACGGTCACGTTAAAACACAAAGTAAATGCATATGCATGAGTGAATACATTATCGTAAGAAAATGAACCATATAAACCATGTAAACATCCTTCCTGTGAACATTATTAAACTATTTACAATAAACACGCCTTCCTTCATTATTGTCAAAGGTCTTGATTCAGTGCGTGACAATTCCACATTCCTATGACCAAAAGCTACATTGTGTTATTCATGGACCGCCACCAACTGGAACAGCCCCAACTATTGTAACCTTGGCTTGGATTTTAACCCATACTTGGGAGCAGTGCTGCCCACCCTCATCTTTTCCCTGGGCCTCATGTAAAACCACACGAATATAATATCAACAGCAGCAGATACATATTAATTTTCCGCTGATATCCATCCATTTTCTAAACCGCTTGCCCTGCTGAGGGTCGCGGTGGCAGCAGTCCAAGGAGAGTGGACCAGACATCCCTTTCCGCTGATATATTTATATATGTTTTAAGTGTGATCACTGGTGGTCAGACTGTGACCATATTTTCAGACTGTGACCGCCGCACTTGAAAACCCAGTGTAATAACGGGTAGAGGCTGGATATGAACCCTTAACCTCTTGAGTGCTGCCGCCTTGTGGCGTTGGGAATGCGTGCCGAAGAGCAACTGTGTCATAACCGCGAACGTTACCGCCGAACTCCCACCGCCCGTCACATACCGCCTTCATCATCAATATCGGCATCAACACCCTTAAGAACGGTAAAGCCATCGGACTGGA
>JAZEWU010000032.1:5656085-5679957 GCA_036362915.1 Geotria australis | reverse complement strand
GAGCGATGTAGTTAATGACACTTAATACCGATTGTTTTCATCGTATATGGTGGGCATTGTAGCAGAACATATCCAGGGCGCTTACATGCTCTGCGACGCAAACACTAGATGCAGAAGCAAGCTCTTTACGGGGGCTCCTGCGACACGACACACATCCGAATTGCTGCCTGTTCCGGCTGGGCCGCATTGCTGCTTAAGAAATACCTGTAACGCACAAGCGTAGTCGTCATCGTGGCCATCACGGTGAGCGAGTTGGCCGAGCTGCTTCCTTCCCCAGAGCAGCAGCTCTCGTAGCGCGAACGAGGCGGAGGTGGAGGTGAGCGGAACCCACCAATGGTGCAGAAACGCCCGGGTTTAAATAGAGCGACTCAAGCCGCCTCACGCACACCCCCTCCACCGCAACAGGATGATTAGATAATGAGCGACACGTGCCGCCAGTTAAGTGTTGATCAGCACCACGCTCACTGAAGTCATCAATCGTTCGGACCCGCGACACTCATTTACAATGAGGCGTTGTAATGGGGGTTTTGTTTGACTGCGGAATTGTCATCACGTGAAAGGGTGGCCATTGAGAATTATACATAGATAGATGTTTCTTATTACAGCAGAAACATACCCGGTGAGCTTGCAAGCTCTTTACGGGACTCCTGCGACACAACAAACATGCGAATTGCTGACAATAATTTTTAAAATATACAAGATTAAAAAAATATACAAGAATTGGCATCTGCTATGTTTTGCTGGCAGAAGTTCATCGTCATTGTCAGAAACCGATTAATCCTGTACAGGATTGCAGTTAGCCGGAACCTATCCCGGCAGACACAGGGCACAAGGCAGAGTTATACCCAGGATGACACGCCAGTCCATCATAGGGCACCACGTGGCAGAAGTTGATTCGTAATAATAATTTCTTAGATTTATTTAACGTCTTATCAACGCAGACTCAATGCGCTCTGCTCGTCGCGAGATTGCGTACCGCGCCAACGTGTTGTGAACTTTATTGCAATTAACACTTCGAAGCCAAGCTGAAAGACGACCATGTCCAGAGGCTGGCCATCGTGCTTCGAAGAATCGCAAAGAAGAAGACTTCACGATTGTGATCATGGACTCGTTGATGATTGAGAAACGTGGCAGTGGCTTTGATCTACAGCGCGGCAGGTGAAAACGATGAATTCGTAAAGTGGCCGCACGCGTCGCTCATTATCTGATCATCTCGCCGCTCACGAGGTGGCTGGGCGCTTGGGGCGGCTTAACTCTCTCGCACTATTTAAACCCGGCCGCAGTCGGACTAGCCGTGTCCCCGCACTCCCGTTCGTGGGAATTCGGGTCGCTGGTCCGCTCGTCTCCGTTTCGTGCCTAGTCCGTGCCGCCGCCGCCGCCGCCGCCGCCTTCACCACCAACCCCTGCATGAGCTGCTGCTGGTATGTGGAGGAAACGACTCGACTCTGGGACCCCTCGCGTCATGATGGTCGCGATCAAGGCCGCGCTTGTGCTGTGCAGGTATTTATTCGGTTATGCGTCTAGGCCGGAACGGGTCGCCACTCTTCTACCGGCAGATCGCGTGGCACACGGCGTCTTATATATATATGTATGTTCAGCGTATCCTTTATGAATATAAAGTACCATTTCAATGTTTTAAATATAAATTTTAGTACGTTTATGTTGAATATTTATGAATTGTGATCTAGGTTTTTATTACGGCTAGTCGTGCATTTACGCACTCCACTTGGTTGCCAGTGGGGAAATGTAGCCGTGGGTTTTGCACCCAAAAGTTACTCCAAAACAAATAAAGTTCAAATGTATTTCGCTGCTGACTGAACGCGCCCAACTTTGCACCATTTTAAAGCGGGTTTTTTTTCTTTCTCAAAGGCTTCATAGTTGCTCGCTATCGGCACTTGCCGTAACAAGTCTGTTAAGGCTACACGGGGGTCTTTGTATTTTTATACGTGCCGTGTGTGTGTGTGTGGTCGCAGCCTCGTGCTGTGGCCTCCCGGTTCCTCGGCAGGTGACTCAGGACAAGGCCACCATACTCACTCCAACAAAGGAAACGGTGAGCAGCCGGCTCCACGGGTTTGCCGTGAGGCCACGTGGTGTGCTGCGAGAGGGCATCGCGGTGATGCGCGCTATTGCACCGTCCTTCTATGCCCCAACCATTGCTGTTTATTAGTTTGCGCGAAACGGTGACTTGTGGAATATTTGATTGCTTCGGCACCAAATTATTGCGCTGGTTCTGACTCTTGTTCTGTTGCTCGACTCTCGCATCGGGAGCTTGCAAGCGCCCTGGGTAGTTACTGCTGTAATGAATAACATCTAATCTATGATTAAAACGTCGTATTATCATTAACGATATCGGTGTCTTGTGGCTGCATTAATTGCCTACAGCAAGGTCCTATGCCTTGAACGTTTGCTCACCAGCCTGGTGCCGTATGCTCCACCAGCCCTTGCATCGTGCTGTGAGAACCCTCACGCAGTCCATCCAGCAGTGGATACTCATAAGTGGCTGTGCGGGTGGCACCCTCCGCCACCAGGCGCGCTAGCTGCTACCACCGTCGCTCCCGGCTCGGTCGGCGCGCTGTGGTGGTTGTGGTTGTTGTGGTTGATGCAGGGTGATGTGGTTGCAGACACGTGGGGCGCGACGGGGTCCGACTCCATCTACGCCTACGCCGTGGGCATCACCACCGTCGACTGCGGGAGCCACTCCATGATGGTGACCTCCTGAGGCGGTGTTTTCCAGGCGGTGCCCAGCGCCGGCTGTGCTGTGGCACCGTCTAACGAGGGGGGGTCACCGTAACGCTCGTTGAGATGGTCCGATATGGGTTGAACGGCGCATCTCCGCCGAGGTTAATGTTGGGTTGAACTTTAACGGTAGTGTGGTGCTGCCTAGTGCCCAGCCACACCTGTTCCGTCTTAGTAGGCGCTTGACGACATCATTGGGCCAGCGTAGTGGCCTTCATCCATTGCTGCTTGAATCTCTTAACAGCTGTAGTGTGTTTGTGTTTTTGAAGGTGACTGCTTCAAGGCTTCTACCGGGATTCTCCTCTGTTGGCTTGGTAAAAAAACCCTTCCTGACTATTCCATCGGGTAACATCGCGCATTGATTAACCACTCATTGCCGTCACGTTTTCTGAAGGGGCCAGGTAACTACCACATGAAATCGCTTGAGTTTTCAAAAACTTCTCTACACAGTTCTTTGCATTTTTATTGAATTCTGCAAGGTCTTTTGAGCTGCAGAGGTTGGGTAGTAGAGTGCAAAGATGTGCATGGATGACGATGTTATTGCCCGTGTCCTAACCCTGTGCCCCCTGCTCGCACGCAGCTACTCGCCAAGGAGCCCATGTCGTGGTACCTGGACATCGACAATGGCACTGCGCAGTGGAGCATACCCGTGGCAGACGGCCTCGAGTCCGGCTACAAGTTCAAGTCCCACAGGCTGACCCTGGCGGTGACGGCGGAGTACACGGCCCGAGGGGTCTTCCACTCGCAGGCGAGTCCAGCTCCTGTGCCCTCGTGACCTCGTCTCCCGTGACACGGCCAGCTGGTATCGCGGGAGGCGTCTCTTGCGGATTTAGTCGACTTAGGAACAGTTCTGCTCTCGGACGTTTGACATATTTTCGTCACCTCTCGTAGTGACGTTGGTTTAAACGTGTCTACATGCTGTATGACACACGCTCTTTCAGGATAGCTGTGTCGAGCATTCCTCCCTCTTGTAGTGTGTAGCCTCCTACGCTGGGCGCCTCATCGAGCAAAGAAGCCTGGTTTTCTTTTCCGACTTTGCAACTTGATAGAAATCCAACTCCGAGACTCTTTTGCGCCAATCTATTCCTGAACGTGCGATGCCGTGACCGGTTCGTGAGCGTCCTAGGGTTCTGACGGTCCGTGACCCCCATGTGACCCCCCCTCCCCTTGGCCCGTCGCGCGTTTGTGTGCAGCTGGGCAACACGTCGCTGTACTTTCTGGACCTGCGGATGCACTTCGGCCCCACGACCGCCATCTACCTGTTCACCCCCATGCTGTGCCTCGTGCCAAGTGAGCGGCGCCGCTCACGGCCACTGGTCCCGGGCTCCCACACGTTAACACGCGGCTGACGGGTGGCGTGCGGCCGCGTTGGGGAGCTGGTGGTTGTGGATGAGTGCAGGCGGTTGCGTGTGCAGGCGGTCGGACTGCACTGGTGCCCTTGAGTCTGGTAGCGCCATCCTCTTGCGCGGCCCTTGTCTCAACACGAAGGGTTGCGCTGCTTGGCTCTGTGTGAGCATTTCTTGAGCTAATTAATCTTTCTTGGCTGGCCGTGTCGAACGTTCCTCAGATCTCCCTCGCGACGTTTAGGCTCTATTGGAAGCATTGGGCTAATCTGAACCCAACGTGACATTTCCAGCACAATTGGAATCGTATTGGTAACGTTGACATTGACTGGCTGAAGGAGCCTAATTCTGTCGTCCGCCACGGTGCAGGCTACCTGCAGTGTGACGATACGAACCTGGTGGTGACGGTGCCGCCGCTGCCCGGGCCCCTGGGCACGGTGGCGCTCGACAGCACCCTCGTGTACCCGGGCTTGCCGCCCATGCCGGGGGTCGACATTCAGCTGCAGAGCCTTGGTGGGTTCGTGCTCACGCTGAGCCGCGCCTCGCCGCTCGCCACCATTGCGGTGAGGAGGGAGCAGCTGCCGAGTGGGCTCTGTGGTGTTATGACAATTTCCCATTTCTTTACACCGTTCTTTACATTTTTATTGAATTCCGAAAGGTCTTTTGAGCTGCAGAGGTTGGGTAGTAGAGCACAGACTTCTTCTCCACATTCACAGGTGGTTGGGCCGGTCTTGTAGCCCCCATCTGACCAAAGCAGCTTTTGATCGTCCCGTTCTAGTTCTCGGGCGGACTGGGCTGCTGTGTGGGTGGCAAAGTGGTTCTCGCACCGAGCTACCAGGCTAGCCACGTGGATTTGATGCCCAGCAACAGGGTCCACCTGGCATTTGGATGAAATCGACGATGCGAGTCGCACTAAACTGTGCGGCCAGGTCCATCCCTCGTGCTGCGTAGCCGACATTGGTCGTGATTTCAGCCAGCGCGCTCCCAGCCAGCGCCTTTACAGGGAGAGGTGCCCCTCTACTGAAGGCCCTAGCGGCTGTGTGGGCAACGCCCGTCTCTCCAGCCCCTCATCTGACGCTGCCCCGTCCTGCCCGCTCTCCTGGCAGACCTGTCCCATGGGCCTGTCTAGCGGCGTGCGTCACAGCGCCAACATGTCCGTGACCTTCAGGGCCAGTTCGCGGCCGCTCACCTTCCCGCTGCAGCTCAACTGCCCGTGCATCGCCGTGCAGGATGACGTCAGCGGTGAGTGGCTCACCCCGGTGAGCATTGGGGGGCCCTCGGCAACAAGAGTGTAAGCGTTGCTTTTGGAAAGGGCTCCTTCTTAAGCCAGGTGCATCGTAGTTGCGGGAAAAAGTCGGGGGATGCAATCGTGTTTCTGTGACTGTGCGGATGTTGCGACGCGCCTTCTGTTGAGTGCTTTTCATATAAAAGCTCCGAGCTGACGACGCTGAAATTCCTGGGTTCAAGCCCAGGTTATGAGTGCTTCTTGTGCTGTGTTTCTGCTGTACGGGGAGGATATGTTTGTATTTTTTTGTCTGCACAGCCACGTGCAACGGCAGCATGTTGCTGGCCGTGTTCGGGCCTCTGTACGGCCCCCGGCCCGCCATCCTGCAGCTGAGCGTCGGGAACGTGTCGCTGCTGACGCCCGACCTGGACCCGTCGATTTACACCTACAGCGTGGAGCAGGTGTCCACGGGCTCCTACTACCTCACGGTGTCTGCCGACCGCACGGCGCCCGGGGTCGACGTCCAGGTGCGGCACTTTCACAGACGTGATTCCATGCCAACCCACTTTTTCCTCCAACACCCGCGGCTGCGACGTGCCTGGCAACAGCCTCCGAGCTCCGGGCGAGACCGGTTGTCGCCCTGCTCTCGTCTGCTCTCACGCTCCTGTCCCCCCCCTCGCGCTGTGACCCCCCGCAGGCCCAAGGGCCTGGCCTTCGCCTCTACTCGGCGCTGTTCACCGCCGTGGTGCGTGACGGCCTGGGGTTGAGCCACAACTACAGCGTGCAGGCGGCGTGCGACATGGCCTACTCGCGTGAGTGTCGTGCATCAGCGCCCGCACGGTGCCGAGGTCACACCGACCCACGCGCGGCCATCTGTGCGGGTCGTATTTTTGTGATCTTTCGCGCCATCTATCGTGTGTTCTACGGTAATGTGTCGTAGTTGTTGAGCGAGTCCGATGGGCCTCTGTCTAAGGTCGACTCGACCTCATGAGTACCTGGTGCGGTGTACAAACATTGCCACTATGGAGACGAAGGCGGCCGGGCATGGTGCTGGTCACCCACCTCGTGTGCTGTGTCGACCTTCATAGGTGCTCGCTAACGGCACTTGCCCCTACAGTCTAAGGCTATACAGGGGGGGTCTTTGTCTTTGTGTCGTGCACCAGCGAGCGGCGTGGTGTCGTGCGGCCCGGCGTGGCTGGCCGTGACTCTGCAGAGCGCCGCCGTGCGCGGCTTCTCGCTGCTCGTGGCTGGGGTCCCCGTGTCGCAGCTGCTCGGCTACAACCTGACGAGCTCGGCCTCCGAGCTGCGCCTGCAGGTGGCCTTCACGGCGCTCAACCTGCTGGTCAAGGTGACGCGAACGCGTGTCTCTCTCAACTGTTAAACGGGCGGGACGTGATTCGGTGCTTTGCTCCGGTTGCGTATTCGCTGCTCGTCGGTTGCTCTGTTTACGATATTGCAGCTACCTCCCATGGTGCCTGTTCGCACAGACGTCCATTCCTCAACCCGTGCTGAGAACTATCTACCAAATTAACAGTCTTCTAAACGCTTTATACATTTTCAGTTTAAGGCAAAACGCTTCTGGTTTCCTTGCGCTGTTCAACGTTATAATCCCGTCTCATCTATGTCTTTGTGAAAGTTTGTTAGACCACATTTGTAACTTTTCGTCAAAGAATTTTCTCCCAAATATAAAGAATTGGCACTGAGCTGAACACCACTGCACGCTTAACCCAGTATAATCTGGGCACCTGACCCGGTGTTGACTTGCCCAATGTCGATTGTCGTGCCACTGACCGTCAGACCCTGCCTGACGGCTCGACGGAGAGGTCCTTCCAGCTGACGCTCGTTAACGCGTTCGCCGCCACGGAGCAGTACACGGTGGTGTGCACCAGCAACACGGCAGGCGAGTTGCGGGGTGGCCCCGTGTGAATTCGCGCTCCTCCAAATGATGATTAGATGGCTCCCCGCCCTGGTGGTCGTACTAATGGTATTTACAGTAAACAAAAAAACTAACTTCATGGCAGCTTTTTGCCGACTTAATATGAAGGTTGTTCTAATGAGGCAACTGTAGTCTGTCAAATCGCCTCATGAAATTTTTTGACTCTCTTTTTATGACACATTTTTCTCCCGGCTGTCATCGGTTTTCCATTTGCGTTTTTGTACCGAGGTAAATTTCCACATCTCTAGAGGACTTAATCTTAACAGCTGCTCTCGCGGGATTGCCGTATCACGCGATCCCGCTCCTATCCCGCCGGTCACGTCTCGATGTCTCCTCCTCGTGTCGGCAGTGTGCTCCGCGGACGGCTTCATGACGTTCGAGGTTTACGTGAACAGCACGCGGCCCCCGCTGGACCTGGCCACGGTCCACGTTCGCGACCGCTCGTGCCTCCCCGTGGCCGTCACGGCCGAGAAGGCCGTCTTCGTGGTCCCCCTCGACTCGTGCGGCACCACGCGCCAGGTGCCGGTCGCAGCCGCGGGTGTTGCGACACCCGCACTTTCACAGAAACATGATTCAATCCTGCCCACTTTTTCCTGAGGTAGTCTGGTATCGTACGAGACTACCTGTTGCGACACCCGCACTTTCACACAAACATGCTTACATCACCCCCACTTTTTCCTGTAACACCCGCGGCTGCGACGTGCCTGGCGGGGGCTCATGTTTCCCGCGCTGGGGCCCGTCTCCCGCCTCACGCGGCGCTTAGCTTAAGACGGCTCTAGGACGGCACGCTGGGCTTGAGCAACACAGCGCCTACGATGCTGTCCGGAATGTGTGTTGGTAGAAACCGGTTGCAGCGTCCACTATCGTGAAGTCCCCACAAATAGGATCACAGCACCCCCTTGTGGTTGTGGGATGGAAATGTAGGAGAGCTTGGTCTGGGGGGCGTCACACTGTGATAGGGCATCGGGTGCGGGACTGCTTAGAATGGCGACCTGAGAGCAGCTTGTGTGGCTGCAAAGGCAGGCCAGTACGCCACCCAGGTATAAATGTTTGTGCACCGATTGTGTTCTGTAACGCGTCTAGGAGGTGGACGATACCTTGGTGTACGAGAACGAGGCCGTGTCCCTGATGCGCGACTCCATCTTTCATATCATCTCCCGCAGCAGCGAGTACAGGTGCCACCCCCCCCCCACCACGTGGCAAGAACTATCCTGACATGGCGGCAGGAAGATACGGCTCTATGATCGATACATGCCTTTATATTGAGCTGTCCGCACTTTGCCGATATCTGGTCTCTCCTGGCGAGACAAACCCGTCTAGTGCTGGCCAGTCATTTCTAAGTACAATGCAGACATTAAGCCATGTGTGTTTTGAACATCTTGAAACCACCTATAATCACCAGGGAAGGTTAAGCTATTTCCAGTTGAACATGCCAGCGTAATTGACCGCTAGCAAATACTGAGGCTTTCAAGGTTTAACTAATCAACGTTCCGTTAACGGAGGTAACGAAGCTGCGTTGCTTGTCGCGTCTGCAGAATGAGCATCTCGTGCTCGTTTGCGGGGTCCGACTGGCTGCCACTGGGCATCACCGTCCCCACGCTGTCTCCTCCCGGCCCCGCCACCGCCATGGGGCCGCTGCGTATCGAGCTCACGATGTTCCCCGGTGCGAGCTCTCCCTCACTACCGCTCGCCGTGACCGACCACAACCACCACGAAACGCTTTGCCTATTGTAAAATTTGAGATCGAGTCCCCCAGCTAGGGGGCGGTGTCTTGTCAATGTGTAAATCTGACCGCTGTAACCGCGGCCTTGCTTTGCCTTTGCGCCGTTCTGTTAATGGTGATCTTAAGGCATAGACAGGCAGCACTTGCTGATATTGGTCAGAAATGTAAGACTTTGCCGAGTTTCTATTTGCACTCAAATTGCCAGTTTTTCAGTGAGAATCAACCGCAGCTTCCAATCAAGAGGTCAATTGGCGCAACAGCCAAGACTGGAGATGCCAGCGTTGTGGCCAATTTCCTGTAACGTCGTAATCTTGTCCGTTTTCCTCCCCAGACGCCGACTACATCACTCCCTATGGCGTCACTGACTACCCGCTCATTCGCTTCCTGAGGGATCCGTTGTTCGTACAGGTGATGAGCCCTGCCTAGACACCGACTCGCTCCCATCGACAAATCCTGTCCCATAAACGACCCCTCTCGATGGCAGTGGTGCGCGACCCTCCTGACTTTCTCAATGCCGCTGACTCCTGGCCGTGACTCGTTCAGGTGCAACTGCTGGACCACCTCGACCCCACGCTGGAGCTGCGTGTCTCCGACTGCTGGGCCACGTCTCAACCCGACCCCGACTCGCTGCCCCAGTGGGACCTCATCGTGTCGGGGTGCGCGCTCCCTTGCGGACGCTACCAGCGGGGGCTGCCGCTGTGCACAGGGCTCCTCTGCCTGTCGGCTATGAGTGGTGCCCTTGCATGCACCTGGTTCCGCTGTACCATATGCACTGGGGATATCTTAACCTGTCCTTGGCACGCATTTTTAATATATGCTCTTACCGGTGTGATGAAGTATGGGCAAGCGACATGTCCACCATGGTGTGGGTTTAATCCAGCTGCGGGTTGACAAAGCAATGAGTGTTCATTCCTTGTCGGAAACGGCTTAATCATGTACAGGGTTGTGGTGAGCCTGAGCCTATCCCGGCACACAGGGCGCAAGGCAGGGCTATACCGAAGCTGCTGGAGTAACCAGGATGTGATGTTAGTTGCTCACTGGGGACAATGTAGTCCGCAGGCCAATTTAGCGATGCAGCAGTAGGTCTTTCGACTGTGGGAGGAAACCGGAGTGCCCGGCGAAAACCCACGTGGAGAGCATGCAAACGCCACACCGAAACGCACCCGAGATTCGAACCTGGGGCCACCTTGCTGAGAGGCGTGACCGCCTATAATGTTTCTCTTAGACAGCATCGGCCTAACGATGCATCATCGCTCATAGGATTTAGAGTCGTTGTGGCTGAGTGGGTGTCGTCTGCACGCGGGGCAGGTGTCCGTTCTCGGGGGACAACTACCTGACCACCGTCCTCCCCGTGACCCCCGGCTCGGTGCCGCTCTACCTGAGGTTCAAGCGCTTCGAGGTGAAGACGTTCGTGTTCGCCGACCCCGCGCCGCTCGGAGCCCTGCGCGACACGGTGTGGTGCTGGGATGGGATATGGCCTTGTGATTGAGGCCTACAATATGCGCTGGTCTAACCCGTTAGTGTATGGTCACCCTTAGCACGCCTGTAATACGGGACAGGAAAATGCTCGTAAAGGGTGACTCTTGTTTTATTAGCCTGCGCCCGTTAAAACAACTGGTCACACTCGAAACGTGCCCCAAATCGGCACAAGTACCCTTTTATTAAAATCCTAACGTTACCCCGACAGTTGACCATAAGCTTCCATCCTTCTCGTTTGACTCATTCTGTTAATAACCCGTCGTAAAGCATTGCGTGTGCACGACTCCTGATCCTTGTCGCCCTCAGCTCTACTTCCACTGCAGCGCCACGGTGTGCGACTCGACCCGGGCCGACCTGCCGCAGTGCGGCGTCCGAAGCTGCTCCCCGCGCAGCGTCCGTGAGTAGGGGAGTAGGGGGGTGGGGATATGCAGGAACTGTGGGGGATTAGCACAAGTCTGTCGTAAAGAGAATGAGACCAAGCGGCGTCGTTTGTAAACGCATGCCCCAGAACATATGTAGACTGTAATTGGGGCCGTCATCTGTAAGTGACATTTCAGAGGCTGGTAAGTCGTCATAATACTGTACTCGTGTTTTTAATGTCTACCCATTTGGCTTGATTAGCACCCTATTTGACGTTATTGCTGAAGGCTGCTGCAAGCATCTCATAATTTGCATTGCAATGGCACCCAGGTAATTGGTCTTCAAAGAGCTCTGCATCTGATGTCTTGTTGAAAAATCGGTACGACCGCCACGTTTAGAAAAGCAGCCATCGTGTAAAATGCCAAAACGAATGGTTGATTTGCGTGCGTGAAATATTGATTCCATATAACCTCCCAGGAGACGCTGGCCAACAGGCCATCGCTGACGAGATGACTCGCGTGGCCAGCCTAGCTGGACCTGTGGTGCTCACCAATGAGGTCTCCACAAGATCTCGTCTGCCAGTCCCTGCAGGTGCGTTTCGGCTCCCGAGATGATTCTGCGTGCAATGGGTGGGATCTGCCACGGAGAGAAGCCGCTGCCAGACATGTAACGTTGTTAATTTGGAAAAAAAAAAAAGCTGTTTTTTTTTTTAGGTGGTGGTACTTTTGTTTGACTACTCGGGCTTCTTCAATCAACCCCACGACTGAATAAAAATTGGGACAGTAATATTAGTTGTCATTCCTCACTTAATCCTGAACAAGGGGGTGGGGGGTTGTAGAGCCGAATGCTCATTCACAAGTGTGGCGTGTTTTTTCGTTCTGGGTCTCCTTTTTTGCGATTCTTCGAAGCACGATGGTCAGCCTCTGGCCATCGTTGTCTTTCAGCTCGGCCTCGAAGTGTTTGGTCGAATGACCGAGAAGAATTATAGATGTTGTGTGCCGGATGCCTGTCCTCCGCCCTCCCCAGACTTCATCGGCGCGTGGCCCTGGGGAGTCGTGGCCATCGGTTGCGCCATCGCCGCCGGCTCAGTCTCCGTGGCGCTGGTGGCGACGCTGTTGTACCGCGTGGGGAGCCGCGGCCGCCAGGCCACGTGGAGGCGGGAAGAGCCTGTGTCGGGGTAAACACGGCGCCACCACGCGCCGTCTAATGCTACTACACGTGCAAAGTCCTTGTCGTGATTTGTAAATTGCTAATAAAGTTCGCCCTTAACATCCGTTGTGGAGACCTGAATGATGCAAACCTTTGTTGCTATGGGACGTGTCGGCTGTAGATGGAACAGGTGCTTGCTGGTTGTATTACTTTAACACGTTACGTGACTTAACGGCATCCGTTTTTTCCAAAACGCCAGCCACTGTAAACTTCCGGGCCGTATAAAGATCACTATGGCAGATTTTTTTTTTGTTGCCCACTGCAGAATCAGCCCTGTGTTGCTGACGACCAATGAGGCGTCCTTCACTGGCCCTGCTTGGGAGTGTCAGGTCTTGAGGCCAGCGTTGCGTCATTCGGCCTGATCTCCAAATAACCCATAGCGCGGCCGTAGTTTTCCGCAGGAAGTTGAGCAGACCGTAGTCTGCAAAATAGCCATTGTGCTGACTGTCCCCCCCCTTTTCATAAGACTGCAATGCGTTTGAATTTCACGGTTTCATTTTATTATAGTAAAATAAGAAGGCATGCATGGCTACAAAGAACCCGTCCATACCTCAACACCCACCCCCCCCCAGTCCACATAGCAGTGTAGGCATTGGCACAGCAGATGTTTTCAGCAGCCCAAATAGTATTAGCCTGGTTTGTCTTCCTGCCCCCAAATGGCTCGTGCAATTGTCAAGGTCGAAACCAGCCACTTGGAGCTTTTAGGCTTGGCTGGTCCATGGAAAAGCTTATTTCAGACATGAAATCCCTTCCAAGTGAACTGGATCCACATGGGCTAATGTATCACCCATTGATGGTAAAACAGTTTCGTTTTCAGATCCAACACGCCACATCCTGAACCTGGTTTAAGAGCAAATGGTGGAAGCAGCATTGGAATGTGAAACGCCACCTTTTGACCAAGCTGAGTAACGATTTACCCCACCAGCAAATGTAATTGCTAATTCAGATCCATTTAACCAATGTATTGGCTTTTTCCACAGCTGCAGCAGTGAATCTAGTGGATGCAACACATTTAAGTGGCCATGTGTAAAACTGCAGGTGAAAGCCGCCCCCCATGTCATTCATTGGGGATATTTTGGAGCCTACTTACTGCTGATTCAGTGGTTTTGCAGCTATTCAAAGGTGCCAAGGACAAATGTCCCACTGTTAGCCGTTGCTGGGAAGCTAAATTAAAATGCCGGATTAAGCGCTCCATCATGTTTTCGTACATTTTTTTTTCCATCTGATGTCTATCGGGAAAATTGGTGCATCTTTACATACCTATCATTCTCACACTGATGTACTTGTTTACATTTATATAAGCGTTCAGATCCAATACAATGATAAATACATGTATATTCTTAAATGTGGGGGGAAGCTTTTACCGTAATAGACACCAACTCAAACAAGACACCAAATTTACAGGGACAAATTATAACAATCTGTGGAACATTCACCATGTAAAATTGTCAAACATTTTGATATTGAAATAAATCTAACCATCGTCAATAAAAAAAAAAATCCTCCACCACAGCCTATGAATAATAACATAATTATTTGTAATATTCATAAACAATACAATGTGTAATACCAGCTCATCTGCTTAGAATGTCTTAAATCCAAAAAGTATGACATACTGGGTTTGTTTTCTCTTAGGAGTGAATAAATGTAGGTGCGACAGATTACTTGTTAAGTGGGTAACTAACCAAGGCACAACCGCTAAGGCTTTTTTCTGTCCAGCCTACTAAGCCCTGTGGTCACAATTTTATTTGGCAAGCAAAACCTAAAGCGCTCTAAAAAACCGATACAGTACAACTTTAAGGCCACTTGGCATGGATTTGGCCATTGTTCAAGCACGTGTTCACACCAAAGACACGCTCGGGGAGGAAGTAACTTTGAATGCGCAATGCAACGCACGAGTGATTTTCTGTAGAAAGCAGATGGAGTTATATCAGGGGAGGCTGCATTCGTGTGAGATGGAGTATGTGTCCACAGTGTAGTATGTACTATACACTAATCAATCTGCCAACAGATGATATGGCCTCACTGATTATTTTTTTTTAAATCCATGTCTTATGTAAATCAGTGGCCTACCACGGTTGGTATGGCTGGCATGCAAGTAATGTAACTGGGTCGTGCTCCATCTAAATTCCTCCTCCATAGCCTGGGACATTCTGGCTCAGACCAGCGCAGTTGCGCTGCTTGAACACTGGATAGCTACGCCACGGATTTAATTAGACCAAGGAGACTTAATATAACAGTCGTCACTTAGAAGTTCAAGCTTGTACAAATTAGTTCTGCAATACAAACTTTTAAAGTAATGTGCACATTTTGTAAGAGGCTCTTGACCATTCACGTTGTGTTGGTAAATCTAGACGGATCACAACAGGGAGGCATAGAGAACTATGGTAAACTTGCACTCTATTGGCAAGGTGCTAGCTGTATATGGTGCAATGGTTGCGAACACACGTGCTCGGATTGCTAGCTCCGAAATACAAAAACTGACATTTGGCAAGACGAATACCTCTAAATATCCGAAGAGGGGAGAACTACACGTAAAGTAATTGTCTTGAGTGGTGAATTGGTACACAATTGACAAATTGGGCCTTTTATTCCCGATTTCCACTGGCACGTCGGAGCCACCGCAGTATGGGTGGTTTCCCAATCGTAGATTACCAAGGTGAGCGAGAACCAAATGCTGAAACGTTGGCCTCAATATGTCCCTATCTAGCTTGGGGCCAAGCAGAACCAGAGACAGGGCTAATGATGGATTCATTGTATGTGCCATTAACTAGTGCTGTGAGGACAGTGGCACCACGTCAAAAACATGTGTTCCGACTTCACACACCGTGTGTGAGGTTGGCGGCACAGCTCTGCTTCTGCAGTGGAAAACAACCTGGCGCCTGCTCAAGTGCGATGGCCTGGCTCGGCACGGCATAAGTCAGATGTGCCGGTGGAAAAAGAGGTATTCGCGTCCTGCAAACACACGCGGACTTCCCAAGACAGGCACCTTAACGAGAGGACAACCTTCGGAAACCGGGACAGGTAGCGATCCCAGCAGGTGCACAGAAGGGGCTGCCGTGTACGGACCCGTCCGCCTGCCTAAAAACCCACGCTGCCACGCGCCAGGCAGTAGCCGAGGCGGCTCTGGTTGTTGATGGTCGACATGAGGCCCACGACGGCCTCGATGAGCACGGGTTTTTCCAGCACGAGCACGCCGTTGGCGCGACCGGGGATGGGGTTGGCGGTGTGCGCCCGCTTGGCCGCTTCGATCAGCGCCTCGCGGAACTTCTCCAGCTGAGCACGTGCCACCGTGCGGGAAGTGCGGCGCGGAGAGAGGGAACAAAAACACAGCTGTGGTCAGTTCTGACGACAAAGACTTTACAGAATGCTTTCCCGACTTTCGTTTGTTCGCCGAAATATTTTAATGGCCGTAGCCGACGGTTTGCGTCACGAAGATTTTACTAGCATTTGATCAAGATTTCATACATGGTATGCCCCTAATGGTTACAGATTAGTTAGGTAGGAAACGGCTCCTGTTGATGTGGGATGAATGGCTTCCATGCCTCTGCTGAAATTTCACATCTGGTCACGGTGATCCGTTACCATGCAGTCGATGGTCGGTGTTTCCGCAATCGCACACTGGGCTTGCCGGATAAAAACCCTTTTAAATCGGGATTCTACGCACAACCCAGACCCACCGTCGGCTGGACATTACCTGGCAGACGGGAGCCATGATGGGGTCAGCGTCGGCCATGATGTGGTGGGTGAAGGTCGTGTAGGGCAGCTCTGTTGACCACGGGTTCCAGCGGGACATAAAAGTCGGCTCGCGGAGCTTGTCCCAGTGGATACGCAATCCGTGGCCCTCCCGGCTACAGAAACACAAGCACGCGGGTACATTTGTACGCAGATAAACACACGTACGTACAAACAACAGCCACCGTTCACCACTGAACGGTGGTCACGTCACCGTGCCGTTCACAACACAGTCAGGTGCACTTTCCGGCCATGTGAAGGAAGTGTCGTGGGATCGCTGGCCGGTGGTCACGGGACACCTCCACCTACCTGAGCAGGGACTTGGGTGGAAAGAGGAACTCGCCGAACGAGATGGTGTCGATGTAGTTGAGTGGCACGCGCCGCGCGCTCTCGCAGTGCAACGTCACGAAGTCGTACTTGACGATGAGCAGCGAGCGCTCGGCCAGGCACACGATCCGCTCGCGCTCATTGTTCCAGTGGTCTACCCTGCAGGCGCGGAACGGAAAACAAAAAACGTAACGCCGCGCTGCCTGAAGGCACCTGCAACTTGGGAGGCGAAACGCTCACCACGGCTATCCCGAATGAGCAGCTTTCGTGAGTGATTCTCAAAACTGGGGAAGAAAAATATGCGCGCGAGCGCGCGGCTTTCTGCAAATGCTAGCCGACGTAATTAATTATCCGTAATAATGGCGCAGCGCGTAATGACGTAATCCGGAGAGTGTGACATGGCATTGCTGAGTTGGACAGTACAAGAGAAAAGGGGGTTAGTGCAATGCCCGGTGTTGGACTCACTCTGCCAGCAGCCAGACGCTCTGTATCTCCCCGTCGTCCGCAGCTTGCAGGATGGATCCTTTGATGTCATTCACCGCTTGCTCAAATGCGCCAGGCTGCAAAGAAGACCAAACTTATTTAAAGTACATATACTTACCTGTAACATTATAAACCTTTGGAATACTTTTTTTTTTATAAACGAGTACATTGTTAGCGGTGTTACGTAACGTGTCGGGTTACACACACACGGTACACAGGTGAAGATAAATATAACATATGCCGAGATCTTCTTCTTTGCGATTCTTCGAAGCACGATGGTCAGCTTCTGGACATCGTTGTCTTTCAGCTCGGCTTCGAAGTGTTTGGTAGAATTCGCAGGTAATACCAAGTATTACCTGACAGGGATCGCGACGTGAACGCTTCTACCTTGACCCCGAGATGAAGCTGCGTTACATATAACATACTGGATGGACACAGTTGGAAAGAAACAAGCCCCCTGTCCGGTGATTTCATGCACTGTCGTGATTCGTGCGGTGGGAGTAGCGGCCAATAGTGGCTGCAGGGGTCACACGAAACCATTACGCACAATATTCACAGATCGTAAACATTGATTCCTATGCACGCACGATTACATGATGTATCGCATCAGCTTAACAATTGATAGTGACCGATAAATAGATGCATTATTGCACCTTTAATTCACAGCATAACATGCACGTATTGCAAACCGGTGATTTCCAGACAGCCTAAAGCTCGATTGTGATCACAGGATCGGTCTTTCCGTCATGTCTGGTGACATTGTCACGTCACGTGTCCGCGTGTATAATGCACACAGCCTTGTATTAGATGTCCAGCTTCTTCTTCTTCTTTGCGATTCTTCGAAGCACGATGGTCAGTTTCTGGACATCGTTGTCTTTCAGCTCGGCTTCGAAGTGTCCAGCTCAAGGGAGTCAACAATATAACCATTTCATTCTAAGCGGCAGCAGGACAATGAGTTAACTGTATTCCAGTATTGATCATTGTTTGGAATCATCACCACAGTATAGCCATCATTACTTACTGTTGCCTTGTGCCTAGGGGGCTGTATGTGCACTAAACGAGCAGCAGTTTGATGATGTGATGTGACATGCAAGGTCACAATTTCACTTCTTTCCATCTAGAAATCAGATTTTGCGTGTGCGATTGTTTTAATGTTATACCAATCAGCACACACTTTTCTGCTTGACGCGTTTATAATCATTTCCAGAAAGTATTTGAATTGGAATAAAATGTATTGCATAACCCCACTCCTGCACCAAACTTTACATTCACAGTGCAAAACCATGCCGCCTCCCAGTGCACGAGTTCACAAATACAGTACACGTTAGTGCCGACTCCCATTTCTGGAGTACAGTACCTGCAAATCATGTTTGTGTTCTGGCGGATTAAACTTAATTGAAAGATTAAAATAGGGTTGCCCTCACTCTGAGGACATGTATATTCAGTTTCCACAGTGCACTTAAGCCACCACACACAAATCATTAAGCGAGCAACAATTCACTGGTTAAAATAGATTTTTTTAACGCTCACAAAACACGCATCGAATCGTGTATGCGGAACTGTTACATTGGGCCTAAATGTAGCTTTGTATGTGCGACTGCTGTACAAACAAGGCAGTCGCACATACAACAATTCATCCCCTTTGCAGCATTAAACTGCACAGGGGATGAATTGTTCCACGCTCATATTGGTGTTTGGTGACCCTCTTTTTCAGTTGGTGGTCCGAACACTGGCGATAATTCCGCATTCCAATGGCAAGAACCACTTCCTCGTATTTATCGACCCTGGAGTAATGTAGGCTGTGTGTTGACGACTATTGATTTCTGACCAAGTGCTGAGGCCTTAACAACTATCAATTATTTACCTAGGAAAGGCACCCTGAACCTCAAGATCCTTTCAGAAAGGTTCTGCGCAGATATATTTTATCAACACCATTGAGTGTTTGTCACGAGGAAGGAAACCCACCACGCACACGAGGTGGTGACACTCAGCACTGCCTACTGCTGGCCACATGTCACAGTCAAAGCTAACAACGCCTGGCAAGCCCTGGCAGTCACCCATATAAGTGCTAACTAACCAGGCACTAACCTGCTTAGCCTCTGATATGCGAAAGTGCTATTCATGACTGCGTTTAGTTTTTTGTTAATTCTACTGTGCCTCACTGCCAGTGCCGCATCACCAAAATAATTTGCTTAATTTTATGGTAAAATATAGGCCGCTTGTCACATGGCAACGCATTGATGATTGCATCTGTCGCAATGCTGGGGGATACACATTCTAAAATAAAACGATCACCGACTCTAGCAACAATTACTTAATTGTGAAATGTTCAGCGCTGGATCCTTGGCACCACTCTTAGTGTTGACAAGTGTGTCGGCTATGTGCACAAAACAGTATCTCCTTGCAAGGGCCCCAATTAGCCACACACAATTGGGGTGTTAAATGTCTTCACTGTCTGACTAGATGCTTTTGTCTATACACAACATATGTGTATGAAATCCATACTTAATTCACAACTTGCGCCTCCACTAAAGCACTCATTATTTATTTGGCCGATAACATGATAATACATAGGAAGCAGTGTCTGGCAATATGGCGCCGGCAAACCGCCTGGCTGCCTCCTCCGCCTCTCTGCGCTTTCCTCGCGCCTCCGAGTCGTTCTCTCGTCGATGAATACCTTCGACATTGAATGAATTTGTGCGCGTTAAAAATGTAAAATTACTATTATTAGATATCACTAGAGACGTTGGACGAGTACTGCGAGTTGCTGGTATCAGCTTGTATTGATGTAGGTTTTCGTGGCTATATGACAATCGCAATTGTTTTCCAAGTAAAGGCCACAGAGATATCAGCTATTAGAGGCACACTTTACACACATGATAGCTCATCGAAGTGGCTTACGAGTGGTTCATATGTTATGTTTGTTATGTGGGTATGTGGCAATGTATAATAGTAGCAGCCAAATAATCTAAACGGAATTTTTTGAATGTGGAGGGCAAACCCTAAATACCAGAAGAAAAATCCACATGACCACCATGGGGAGAACATGTTAACTCCAAAAAAAAGGTGTCAGGGTCGGGCTCTAACCCATGCTCTCCTCCGCACCACGTGAGGGAGATAACATCTCACAACCACTTTACCGAGTCTCAAGGCTATCTCTGAGGAAAAGATATAAAGTCACTGAATTGAGCGCTCGTTAACTAAATGAACGGGATAAGTCAAAGTGTAGTACTGTAATCCGATTACAGATAAGAGGATATTAAGGGAGAAAATAGCATGGACTATGTCTACACTTGATAGCGTGATGTGCATTTGTAGAGTGCAGCTAAGGGTTGCTAAGTGGATAGAAAACATACGAAAGTTAAATATTGAGACACAGTTTTGAGTGTGGTGGTGGTATTGATGCACATTTGTAACCTAGCACTTTGGAAGTGGAATTGGTGGATCGCTAATGTTGTTAGAGCCTGTGTTGTCCACACACACACATCTGAGGGCCTATGAAGTACTGTAGTGGCATTTGAACCGTGCAGTGGTAACACACAATCAGTGTACTGAAGTAGCGGTTTCATTGTGGGTTTTCTACAGAAACGTTGGTCTCCTACAGAAAGAACTTGAACGCAACGTTTCGTGTCAGAGAAGAGAATTCTGGCAAGTGAAACTTGACATTAAAGAGTGCCCAGAAAACCAAAAGTGCTTAAGTATGATCGCATCGCATTATGCGGGTGGGTGCCTAACGTGACGGTGTGACATACACAGCGGACGCTATGAAGCAACACGCGTCTGTTAAGGGTAGCTGGGTTTGGTTGCTAAAAACACATTAAATGTCGCCTTTCCAAACATATGCCACACCTAAATAACGAGCTTTGAGAGCACGCTGGAACTAAGCAAACTGAACCGCGAACAAAGAAAAAACGAATTATTTCCTTGTGTACATTCAACGTACTCAAGGGCTAAAGATGTGGACAGGCATAGAATAAAAAATAACGGATATAGTTCATGGTTAGTTGGGGGTCAAGGTAGAAGCGTTCACGTCGCGATCCCTGTCAGGTAATACTTTCGTATTGCCTGCGAATTCTACCAAACACTTCGAGGCCGAGCTGAAAGACAACGATGTCCAGAAGCTGACCATAGTGTTTCGAAGAATCGCAAAGAAGAAGAAGAATGGTTAGTTTTGGGTAAGTGTATGGAGTACTGTATTGTTAACGTCAGGGGTAATAACAGGGTTAGGAATAGCTATGGTTAGTGGCAGGGTTAGGGTTACCTGTGGTGAGATCTCACTATGACTAAATGTATGGTCAAAGGTAGTTATGGTTAAGGTTAGCAATAGCTGTTGTAAGTAGGGTTAGTTGTTACGGTTCAAGGTAGGGTTAGGGGTATCTCTAGAGGTAGGATTATGAGTATTTACTACTACAGGTGGGATTAGTCATCGCTTTGGTTACATAAAGTACAGTACTGTATTTGGTCATTGTCGTGGCGATGTTGCACACACAACGAAAAAACATCAACCACCGTTTTGGTTAAACTATGTAGGAAGGAGTGCTAAAGTTAAGTATAGCTGTTATGGTTATGGCAAGAGATATAGATACGTATATCTAAAATTAAAGTTATGGGTAGGGCTATAGGCAGTCAAAAATGTAGGGATAAATTGTTCGAAGTATGGTTAGGGGTAGCATCGGGATAGCTATGCAGAGAAGTAACAATCATCACATAATGTAAATATATATGTACATTTGTGGAAGGTTCAACTTTTGTTACACCTCAGACTCTTCAAAGACGTGGGTAATCATTAGCATACTCATGCAGTGGCTTATTGCTTGGGTATGGTATGTCAACCAATTAGGAGGGTCATTTGGATAGAAATAATGTTCATACAGTATCACAGTGTCGGATGTACTCTGATGAATGACTAATGCTGGGGTGGTGATGTTGCATTCCATTCCATGTGTGTCAAACCACTGACTTAATTCCATAAATAAACAAACGTCTCTAAAATATATGTATTGGGATGATTTCCAAATGTTTCCTGTTCGGTTGTCTAATGTGTGGAACGTTCATTGTATAAAAACCAACAACATGCTGGAGCAGCATTTCTGAGATTATTGCACGGTACGCAATACAGGCTTTGGCAAAAGGTACAGTACTGCCACCGGCAGATTTGGTATTTGTACCTAACACCAGAATGTGGTATTTATTGACAACACACTGACTGATCTCGCCAACCAACATGGAGCACCCCCACCAGCTGAACTGACGTGTACAGTAGTATGTTTTCATTTCACTAAGTATGAGGGAAAGCGTTACTGAGACTCAGCACTCATTTCAAAGACGATGACCAGTACCTTCTCATCCCTTTACAAACAAGGTGAATGGCAGGACACAGTTTTAAGCGTGGTAGTGGGATTGATGCGCAACGAGCTTGCAAGCTCACTGGGTATTTTCTGCTTTAATTATAAATATCGATCTATACCCAAATGGGCCAAATGGGCCTGAGGTGCAACGCGTTGAGAAACCTTGCATTAGACCTTCGTAATTAAACAGGGGTGGGGCGTGATAGAATTAATGTCGTAAAGTTAATAAAATACGAACTAAACTTAAGAATAAAGTTGACTTGCTAACAACTTTAGAAGCTCACATCAGCAATATAAGGACCGGCATTTGCCCTCTCCAACATGCCGGCCAAGGCGCCCCCTATCCGGCAGCGCCCCTATCCGAGTACCGTAGTCTCATCGCGGCCTAGGGACGTACTACATCCGGCGCCCCTATAGCTGCCGCCACCGTTGCTATATCATTAATACCTGAGAAAAAGAAACGATGTGTACCGCAAAACGTTAAAACAATCCTGAAACAACCTGTCCAAAATATACGTTTCCATAGGCTTTACATTGAGGGTAGTGTCATTTAAAAATCAATGAGGTATCTATAAATGGATCGCCTTACACATTTAAAAAAAGCCGTCAGATTAATCATTAACACTGCCTTAAAAGGGGAGATATATAATAGCTATGTGTTTCAAACGCATACATCACCAAATACTGTTCATCCATCCATCAATTTTCAGAGACGGCTTAATCCTGTACAGTGTACAATGTGTACAGGGTCGCCGTGAGTCGGAGCCTATCCCGGCAAATACACGGCGCAAGGCAGGGCTATACCCAGGATGGGACAGCAGTCCATTGCTGGGCAAATACTGTTTATTAGAGTATATATATTTTTGGTATGATTGACTACTGCATTGCACACACAACAGCAAACAAGTTGCGAGAAAGACACCAACCCTGAAGACGAAGAAATTCCGAAGCCTGTAGTCCTGCACGGTCTTCCCGTCGATGACCCCCTTCTCCGGGTCGGAACCACCGCCGACCACCGCTCCCTCCGCCGACACCCCGGCCACCGACCCCGGACTGGCACTGGTCGCACCGGCCGGGCTGGAGCCTCCTTGCCCGGCTTGAATGTCGTCCCCAAGAGCCACCTCTTCCCCATCTTCATGCTTCTCTGTCTTCTTTTCCTGCTCCTGTTGTTGCTTCTTCTCGTCCGCATGCTTCTTGGCCACGTCGTCCGCCTTCATGTCAGCAGGTTCCATCATGACTGACAGACAGCCCCGAACAAGTCCCTGCGTTGGGTGGCTTCTACAAGCTGTGTGTTATATACGTGCTGCTAGTGCGTCGTTGTGTTATGACTCGATGCTAAAGTGTTGCCTCATGCAGTGGAACCGTGTTGACGTCGCGTGTCTGCGAGTTGTCTCGCTAAGCAATATCGAAGCGGTGGTGGTAATGTTGTTGGCTGTTGTACCTGCTACTGTGTTGCTTACTGTTGAGTTAAGTATCTGTGTTGAGAACACTGGCGGGCTACAAAACACACTGTGATGCGAGCAGCTACGCAGGGAGAAATACAATCCTGACTGGGTGGGGGACGGACGGGAACGTCACCGGGTGCGTGGTCCCAGTTCCGTGCACGTGGGAAACCGGGTGTGTCACGAGCATGTGGAGCGGTGGCTCAGTGGTTAGCGCGCTGTGTGTGTGTGTGGGGGGAGCGGTGGCTCGGTTGTTAGCACGCTTTGTTTGGGGGGGGGGAGCGGTGGCTCAGTGGTTAGCGCTCTGTATGTGTGTTTGGGGAGCGGTGGTTCAGTGGTTTAGCGCAATGGGCTACGAATCTGGCGGCCCGAGTTCGAATCACGGCCAACACCAGTGACGATTTTCTGAAACCGGTCCTGGGCCTCCCCTAGGTCGACTCAGCCTCAAATGAGTAATAATAATAATAATATCAATTTATATAGCGCCTTTCACCCGAGGGTCACAAAGCGCTGCACAAGGGCCGCG
>JAZEWU010000032.1:5640732-5656074 GCA_036362915.1 Geotria australis | reverse complement strand
CCCCTCGTGTGCCGTGTCGACCTTCATAGGTGCTCGCTAACAGCACTTGTCCCTACAGTCTGTTAAGGCTATATAGGGGATCTTTGTCTTGGTTCAGTGGTTAGCGCGCTGTATGTGTGGGGAGCGGTGGCTCAGTGGTTAGCGAGCTGTGTGTGGTTGGGGAGCGGTGGCTCAGAGGTTAGCGCGCTGGGCTTTCGGCCCACACCAATGACGATTTTCTGAACCGGTCCTGGGCCTCCCCTCGGTCGACTCAGCCTCATGAGTCCCTAGTGTCGTGTATAAATATTGTCATTAAGGAGACAAAGTCGGCCGGGTGTGGTGCTGGTCACCCACCCCCTCATGTTCCCTGCTGGTCTTCATAGGTGCTGAACTGTATAACCCGCATCTTGGTCATGATGTACACCTATATCAACACATGATGTAATCTGCAGGTGCACCACATAAGCCGTCTGCATGGAGATATAAGCTGTTTGCATGGCTACAGTCCAAAGCCACGCTGCCTAGGTTCATTATCCTAACTAAACTGCCCCCGGTGCCCTGAGATGTTGTAACTTACTTACCCCTCCCTGCGGTACGGCTGCGCGTTGAGTAGCGCTGCCGCGTCACAGCAAGAAGTACGAAGTTCGGATCCCGGCTAGGGTGCCTTTCTGTGTGGACTTTGTATGTTCTCTCCTCGTGTCCGCGTGGGGATTCGCCGGGCACTCCGGTTTCCTCCCACAATCCAAAGACATTGCTGCTGCATATGTGAATTGGCCTGCTGACTAAATTGCCCCCTGTGCCCTGTGATGGACTGGCGTCCCATTCTCGGTATAGCCCTGCCTTGCGCCCTGTGTCTGCCGGGATATGCTGCAGCTCAGCGCAACTCTGTGCAGGATTAAGCGGTTTCTGTTAATGGATGGATATGTCCTGTACATATATATGGCAGAATTGACAAATAAGGTTGAATTTTATTGAATCCATGGCGCGTGGAGAGATGAGTTGCGCATGCGCACAAAGTAAATCTCCATTTCATTAACTCGCCTAAATCGGGGAAAACCAAACAGGAATGTGGGGCGTGTAACTTACAAGATGAAGATTAACATCTAAAAAATACAGTAAAATGACCCAACCCTAAGAAAACACATCTAATAATTGTAAATAATCTTTAATTAGTTTTTGTTTACCCTGTGACCATTTAGAGTGCACACTAGTAAGATTATATAAAACATTTTAACCACCGACACCCCCACAAGCTAGTAGAATGGACTCTCCAACGCCCGTAATAGAGAAGTGCGCGGAGGCGGGGTCCTTTCATTCCGCCATCTTACGAGGCCGTCTTTTTTCCTCTCGCGTGAAAAGTGAACAGTACACATCTTAAACCAAACGAAAACCCAATTCTGCTCATTTCGGCAACTAAGCGCGCCACATCGGCTAAACATGAGCGAGTACGTTAAGATAGCCGAGGACGAGAACGAGCTGCCGGTCGAGGTTCCTTGTGAGGACGACGGCACCCTGCTGGTGTCGAATGTCGCGGCGCAGTTCCCCGGCGCCGTGGGACTGCGCTACCGGCCTCCGGATGCGCAGTCTTTCCGCGGCGTGCGCCTCGTAGATGGCGTGCTACACCCGCCCGAGAACGGCTGGGCGAGCTACACGTTCTACGTGAACTTCCCCAAAGGTATATGCATTTGTTGTTGTCCTTTGTTGGGCGTCTTGTTACAACCGCGGCCATTTTGTACCGTGCGCACACCGAGGCCTGTGTTTGCGCGTCCAAGCCTTCGCGTGTAACCTGGCCGATATTCTCCCCCTTGTAGTTATACCCCCTGTTTTTTAAACGCTCGTTTTCAAGGTGGTGTGGAGTATATTTGAACTGATGGGAGCGTTTAAGATTTGTAAGGTTTAAGTGTGACGCGGGTGGCCATCGCGAGATGTGAAGTGAGAACCACGTGGTGGGCGCTGCCGCGCAGTGACTGTGCAGTGGTGGTTGTAACGTGGAACGTTAAACCCTCCATTGATTTGTCTAAATGTATATATTCCATCATCGTTGGCCATAGTCAATCCACTGTTGGATGAAGACATCCCGGAGGCTAGGACCTTATTGCACTGGCTTAGGTAATATTTGTTCGTGCCGAAATGACCGGTTCGACTAGAGTCCATCGTAACCCACGGTCAGTCCACCCTCAAAAAAGCTGGCGCATTATCAGCATTTTGTGATTTATTGATCCGTCACGCACTTGATTTTATTCGGGAAAGTCGCTTATTTACATACTGGTACAGAGGGCCAGTGTGTACTACAACCTTGAGTTATAGTATTAAAAACATTGGGACCATACGGTGACCCCCATCCAATAATAAGTGCAATCCTTAATAATTACACATATATTTAAATATAGCCTAATTGATTAATGGTGATTTACATTGTGAATTATCTATTCGTACATAATTACGGGGACACGGTGACTCCCAATAAATTCTGTTTTAATTGCCAAATGCCAAGATTAGAAATAACATTGCTTCAGTGAATCATCATGGCGCATGTTATTTTGGTGCAGGGTTCGAAGGTGGCTCTTGCTTAGAACTATGTAGTGTTTTTAGGATAGGTCCCAAATGTAGACTTTTGCCACTAGTGGTGGAACCACCGATTGACAAATGCAAAAATTCGTTTTCCGCCACGGCCCTGTGGTTTCAAATGCCTGCGTTTCAATGGTTGTTGGTGCCGGATAATAACGGACCAGCTATTGATAGCGAGCCATGTATCAAAATTGTGGGCGATTGAAACTGGTTACGCGGTTGTTCTTTCAATATGTGCTTCCCCACGTGGAGCAGAGTTAGACTCACGGTTGTATTTTGGGGATCCGCTTAATTTAAGTGTTTATGCTTGAGATAGAGATGAGATACTTTGCTTTTAGAATTTAGATGCTCTTTAAACGGTTAATTCCAATTGCATTGTAATTTAAACCTTAACTTTTAATTACATATTCAGTGTTCGTATTTATAAACAAATGTTAATGATGAGATACTTTGCTTTTAGAATGTAGATGCTCTTTGAACGGTTAATTCCAATTGCATTGTAATTTAAACCTTAACTTTAAATTACATATTCAGTGTTCGTATTTATAAACAATGTTAATGAAATTTGTATGTAAACCAGTTATGCATTTCATAATGTAACACCCTTTTTACATGGAAGAAATATTGATTTTTTTTCTAACCCGTGACTAAATTAATAAGGCCTAACCACTGAAAGCATCGTAAATTGTAACACCAGAGATGTAGCGTTAAGAGAAAAAAAAAAGATAGTCACGGTTGCATTATAACTATATTCTCATGTAAGAAGGGATATTGTTTGTTGCATTGACCTGTGGCCCTTTTTGCTGAAGTCTGATTCCATTTCCAATAAACTCTCAGACCCGTGTGTGCTCGGGCTAGAGAACAAACGGAAGATGGAGGAGGTGGACATGGCCTCTGCATCGAAGATGCTTCGGTCGGAACCCCGCGTCTCCGACCTTGTTGTCCTGGGGCTTCCGTGGACGACCACGGAGGACGAGCTAAAAGATTACTTCTCTGCTTTTGGCAGTGTTGTTCTCTCCCAGGTACGTTGGCTTTGGGATTTGGCAGGGACTGCAGCTTTCCTGCGTGGCTGGGCGTAGTCTGTATTCGTCAGCACTTCTAAAAATAAATAACATCAAGGCTTTGTGTTTGGCATGAGTTAATGATGGCAAGTTGTATTCATTCTTGTTTACAATTGTGTTAATATTCTATAGTTTTTTTTACGGCTTGTTTTATGGCTTGTTTGTGCTGTGGTGCCGACTAAACTTTTGTTTTTGTGTGTTTTTTTTTAGATCAAAACCGATCCGGCAACTGGAAAATCCAAAGGCTATGGCTTTGTTCGGTTTGCCGACCACGAATCGCAACTTAAGGCCATGGGCATGCGGCACATGATTGGTGGTCGCTGGTGTGATGCCAAGCTACCCCAGTCCAAGGTAGATTGTGTTCCGTCACGGCATTCATTGTGATTTGTGCTCAAGTATAGTTCAAAGTTACAACGCACCGCGAACTGCTGACATAACTATGGTGCCCTTGGGGCATGTGTTCCGTGCATGCCCAGATGTATCCAACCGACCCCGACCGTAATCGGATCTTCGTGGGCCGATGCCCGGAGGACATAACTCCGGAGGACCTGCGCTCGTTCTTCGGACAGTTTGGAGACGTGACGGATGTCTACATTCCCAAGCCCTTCCGCTCTTTCGGTTTCGTCACCTTCGCCAACGAACATGTGAGCACTTCGCCTGGCTTCCACACCGTTGTTATTACATGTACTTTCGGCAAGGTGTATGATTAGAATAATTTTACATTTATTACGCGCACATATTCATTCACTGTCGAAGGTACTCATTCGATGAGAGAACAGCTTAGGCGCGAGGAAAGCGCGGAGGAGGCAGCCAGGCGGTTTTGCCGGCGCCATATTGCCACACACTGCTTCCTATATATTATGATGTTCTCGGCCAAATAATTAATGAGTGTTGCTGGATGAGTTTCCCCCCCCCAAGTGAACTTTACTATTCTGGTCAAGGTGGGGAGTGGGAAGTACAGTTAATCAGTGCGTTTTGCTGTACTGCCTGTGTGATGCCTATAACACCTGTTTGTGTATGGTGGTCTCGTGTTGATGCGCACACACGAGGTGAAATCCTAATTGGCTCCTGATGTCTGCTTTTGAGAGCCTTTTGATTCCGCATCACTGAATCGGGTGCACACTTTGCATTTCTGTTGACTTAATTAACTAAAGTACCGCTTGCCTCTCATAGCTGACCTTGGGTCCTTTTATGCTTGCAAATCGCACTCTCATTTGCGGGGGGCGGTGGGCTGCAATGTTACCTTGTTTTTTCTGAACTGTCATGTTTGTGTTTTCAGGTGGCACAGTCCCTGTGCGGACAGGACGTGATCGTTAAGGGTGCCAGCGTGCACATTGCCAGTGCCGAGCCCAAGAACCAGCTGAAGCGCTCGAGTCGCCTCAACGCCGCGGCGCAGGCGGCAGCGGCCGTGACGGCGCAGGCCAACATGAATGCGTTGAGCGCGCTGTCGACGCTGGGCGCCACTGGCGCGGGCGGCGGCCTCAATCTGACGCCGGCCATGGTAGCTGCGATGACCCAGGCGCTGCAGACGAGCGGCTGGGGTGGCAGTGGCAGCGGGCGGAGCGGAGGAGGTTCCGGAGGAAATGCCTATGGTGGCAACACGTATGGGTTGGGCAAGAACAGCTGGCTGTAGGGAAGCCCTCTCTGTGGCCTTGCACGCGATGAGTTGGCTGGGCTAGGAGTGGGCTCAATCAACCATTGAGACTTGCCTCTTGGCAGGTGTGTGGTGTGGAAATAAAGTGTGTTGGCACTGCCTTGCCACTTTTGTCTATTTTTTTTTTATTTTGCTCTCCAGCCCTTTACCATTTTTCTTAGTGGGTTTTTTTTTCTATTCCATCTGAAATTTTATTCCAAATTGTTTTGGCACATGCTGGGTAGATTTTCACAATTGAGCCCAATATGTAACAGAACGTTTCTTCCCATTTATGGTAACGGCTGAATGTAGAAATAAGAATTTCGTGGCAAGAGTCGAGCACTGGTTTTTAGCACATAAAATGGTAATAATTTGGCATTCTGGTTCCATTTGAAATCTCCAATAGTAGCCGTTTTCGCATGGTCAGACGTTTTTCTTTGGATGCGAGTGCAGCCAAATGTTACGATAATACATTTTCACAAGCGAAGACTTGTCCCAGCGGCTGGTAATGTTGAAAATTTAGTTTCCCCCCTTCCAGGTGGTTATTTCTAGTGTTGAATGTTATTCTGTTGCGAATCTTGACATTTTTCCTGTTTGTAAATAAAACTGTGCCCGTCTGTAATTGTATACCAATGAGAACTGCTTGTGTTGAGTTGTTTTTAACAAAAAAAATGGTATAGGACGTGTGACCTGTGATACCTTCCCCACCCCCCCCCACTGGGAGTTTCGGAAACCGCAGGCAGCTGTGCCCCCTGCCTCTTGATGGCCGAAGTCGCCGAAGAACCAAACTGTGCGTGCTCCACCCACGAGACCCCCTACGCCTCTCACGCCCGCCGCCAGCCAACCCCCCCGAAAACAACAAACATGGTAATGCTCTTGTCACGTCCGAGTGAGGAGAGAGAGTCCGAGTCCTCAAACTTTTTTGGAGCGCGGCTGCGTGTGAGCGCGCGCACTGGGCGTGAGCGGCGTGCGTCGTCGTCGTCAGTTGTGTCGGAAGACGGGGTCGGGTGGGGAGAACGCCCGGTTTTTTCTGGAAGAGAGAAGAGTGGTGTGGGAAAGAGGGGCGAGCGAGCGTGAGGTGGTGGGAAGCCTGTCCGATCTGACTCGTGGGTGGTGGTGGCATACCTGCTTCGAGCGGTGTGTTGCGCGCGCGGGCTGAGTGGTCACCGGAGTGCGCGGTCATGGTGTGAAGAACCGACATCCCCCTCTCGACATTCTCTGCCGTCTGGTGTGGAGTGTGGGCGTGCGGTCTGCGCGAGGGGAGGGAGAGCGCAAAATACAAGACTTCGTCTGAGTGGTGTGCTGCGACCCCATTCTGGCTTGCAACGTGTAGCTTGAAGACATCTGAAAGGACACATGCGTCGTTTGTATTTTTGCATTTTGATGTGTTTTATTTCGGAGTGTGCAGGAATGGAAATAGGGCAAAGCATGCAATTACTTTTTGTGTTCCAGTGGCTGAATACCTTTTTTGGGAGCAGGTAAAATGGTATCGAGTGTTGTCTTTAAACGCACCACAATGTAAGTACAATGAGCGCTTCAGACGGTGATTTGAACATTCTAGAATCCACGTAAGGTTTCTTGACTGAAAACCTTTTTAAAGGTGGAACTCTATTTTCCTAAAACGGTGATTTGGTCTGAAGTATGGATGGCAACATTTAAGGCTCCGGTTTTGGTGGAAGCCAAAGCATTTAAGTAATGGCTTCTTAACTGAGCAACATCAAGAATATAGCATCTAGGAAGAAAGGGGTAGGTATAAGGTTGGGTTGGCCCTGTGGGTAGGAATTTCATTTTACATGACGCGTATATCTGCAAATGTTTTCGCTAATGTGCTGTTATGCCTGTGTTGAAAATTTCAATAAAACGATACCTGGACTGCGTTTTGTTTTGTCTTTATGCCTTTAATTTCAGTATTCCAAACCGCAAACGGGGGAACACTTCTCACTGCATTCGCGCTAAAACCTGGCTGCGTACAAAATGGCGAAGTTCATTATATGGACTGCAACAAACGAAGACGCACCTTTGGCCGCATCATTCGCGTTGCAAGTTGCTTGGCGGTTTAGTAGTCACCGTGCGCGCCACGTTACCTCGCAAAGCAATTAGCGATTGGAAATTCTGACCGCCGTTTCGTTTCTGTGTGGTGTATTGTAACGTGTGCTTAGGGGCCCGTATCTGCCTAATTAGGCAGATACGGGCCCCGCCGTTTCGCTTCTGTGTGGTGTATTGTAACGTGTGCTTAGGGGCCCGTATCTGCCTAATGAGGCAGTTGTAAGAAGCGCCGACTGCTTGTGAATAGTTTCCGAGGCGGCCCTTTTTGTTGTTGTAGGGGCAATGTTGCCATGGGGGACTTGATTGTGTGGGACGCCCCAGGAGTAAGGTTCCATTAAAGAGCAGCGCGTTAATGTTTTTCCTACGTTTGTAACCACCGGTTAATAGAGTTGGGAGTTATTACATGCCGTCTGAAATGGGAAACGTGGCATTCTTCTCGATTACCCCGCCTATGGGCAGTTTTACAAATGCACAAAAAAAACTTTACAAACAGAGAAAATCCCCGATTTTTGTTTGGGGATGTCAATATAACACGTTGCGTTGGTGTGATGGTTGGCAGTTGCCTTATTAATATTTACGTGGTGTTTTATGCCGGAGTGTGGGGTTTCGCATCGTGAGGCAATGTTTAATAATGACTTCCCATGAATAATGTATGTGAGCTGCTGTACCGATGAGATACGCTGTTCCTGGGGCCAACGGAGTGAGATTTCAGGTGCCAAGATGATCAACCAGGCACCAGACTGGAATGCAAATATATCTGTTCAAGTTCTACATCCCAAGGTAGAAGCGTTCACGTCGCGATCCCTGTCAGGCAATACTTGGTGTTGCCTGCGAATTCTACCAAACACTTCGAGGCTGAGGAGCTGAAAGACAACGATGTCCAGAGGCTGACCATCGTGCTGCTTCGAAGAATCGCAAAGAAGATCCCAATATTCAATGTTAACCCAGTGTCTTGAAAACCACCAGTTTGAGTGTTTGAATATTTAAATATTCGATCTCTTGTGTGATTATCTGCCGTTTTTACAGCTTTCGCCTGATTTCAAATCGCTTTTCGGGGAGATACGCTCCGTTTATCCGTTGCCTTCTGCACCAAAAATTGCGCCCAGCTGTCGGCACGGAATTACCCCGGTCCTTTGGCAACAACAACGAGTCACTACGTTGAGTTGAAAACAAAGCCGGACAATGTACTAGATAAAGTGGGTCTTTTCATAGTATTAAATGTACTATGCGGTATTAACAAGGTGGGCTTTGTGTAGCCACAACCAGGGAGGCGTTTCCAACTAGGAAGGCTCTTCGAGTCCCGTGTGATTAATGGCTGTAGCTATTAAGTGCCTATTCCAGTGGTTTAACATCTTGCAAAATATAAAAGCCATTAAAGCATTACGGGGGGCGGCATGGTGGTGCATGGAGTTGAGTCACCCCCTCACAGCAAGAAGCGCCTGAATTTAATTTCTGGTTGCGGGTGACGGATGTTTGCATGTTCTCTCGGTGTCTGCGTGGGTTGTTGCGAGGTATTCCGGTTTCCTCCCACGTACCAAAGATACACTGCTGGCTGGTTTCATTAAGCTGGTTAAATCTCCCCACCCCCCCCCAATGCCCTGTGGCGGACTGACGTTCCATCCTGGGTATAGCCCTGTTTCGTGCTGTATCGGCCGGGATAGGCTCTGGCTCACCGTGTCCCTCTACAGGATGAAGCGGGCTCTGATGACGAATGAAGCCCTGCCTGATGCAGCATTTCACTCGGCACAGAGTGAATTTGAAGAACACGTTTTCACAGGGGGCATCTAATATTTAAGGGCCTCATGGGTTTGAATTTGGTCCAAGAAAGCGAAGCAAATGTCAACACGCTGTTGGATGGTTAAGCGTCATCAACAACAACAACCGCTGTTCGCCAATAAGTGGCGGTGACGTCACCACGGCGCCTGTGCCAGGCCAGGTGCACCTTGAAGCATCATCACGCACATGCACGAACGTGCCACCGCTCACTTGCCCCCAAGCCGATAGAGACCTAAGGTATTTCCACCGCGAATGCGGCGAACAACCTCAATGGAACATCGAGTAAACCACCTGTCCGCTGAATAATCCGGTGAAAGTTATCACGCGTTCATATCTCGTCAGTTGTTTAATCTCAACGGAGAGTTGAAAATTCATCCAATCAAATCTGGCATTGTTCTGTTAACATCAATCATGCGGTTGGCTCTGATAAGTTGACTCGTTTTAATTGGTCCCCAGAAGTAATGTATTACGATTCACGCCGCATCCCACCAAGCTTGACTCAACATTGTTGTGTTCCAGTCCGTGTATATGCCAACACCGGGGTCTGAGAGAAACGGCATTTCGATCCTCTATATGTCCTGTACATACTCTCCATTGTTATCACCTCCATCCACGCATCACGTATTATATCTACCTTCACTAACCCGCAATGTAAGCATGGGGAAAGTATGGTCAAAATAACCTCGCGACAGCTTGAGTTCTTCTTCTTCTTCTTTGCGATTCTTCGAAGCACGATGGCTAGCTTCTGGACATCGTTGTCTTTCAGCTTGGCTTCGAAGTGTTTGGTAGAATTCGCAGGCAATACCAAGTACTACCTGACAGGGATCGCGACGTGAACGCTTCTACCTTGACCCCCACAGCTTGAGTTGAAATGCCCTCATTCATCAGCGAATTGACGCGGCTGAACCGTGGGTATTGCTGATGAAATGGGCTTTGCGTTGCGGTTTGTGGGCACGAGGCGGCGCTGCAGATCCGCAGCCTGGGAACGCGTGTGTGAATGAGTATTGATGCGAGGTTTAATCTGGGTCAGCCGCGTTCATTCATTGCGCAAAGCCTCGGAGAGTGAGAAAATTCCTGTCTCTTGGGAGCCAGGCCCGGTGTCTTGTCCGTCTGTCTGTCTCGGGACAAGCACGCACAGAGGCCCGGATCTTTTCTGCGGCCTTTAATCAATAAAGAAATGGGAAACGGTAATTTAACCATCGCGCTTCGAAGAATCGCAAAGAAGAAGAGCACAGGTTTATGATCACTCTATATAACCACTGATGATTGTTGCTTTCTAAAGCTGTTCTTTCGGGATAGCCGTGTCGAGCGCTCCCCCTCTCTCCTTCGCGACGTTTCGCCTGCCGCGTTGGCGGCATCTTCAGGCGTGTTGAGACAGGATGCCGACAACGTGGGATAGATGGGCAGCGCTCGACACGGATAGCCCGAAAGAACAGCTTTGGGAAGCAATTCTCATGCGTCGAGCCGTGAAAACCTACATTATCACGCTTTGTAACCATTATCATCATCCTTACCGTACACATAACCACCATAATCAGCCCCGCGTCACCGTAATCGCTCTCCACATAACCATTATCTCTGCGATCGTCATAATTTAACATAGATTCCTCCTCCATCATCACCTCCATTCACGTAACCACCACATCGTCTCCTCCTGCCCCATCATCATCATCATCTCCCCCCACAACCATCATCATCACCCTGTTCGTAACCACCGCCGTCAATCAACAAACGCTTCTACCACCATCATCATCTAGTCGCTGTAGAAATCTAAATTGTATCATCTGTTACCCCCCAAGACTTCATTTCAGCCGGGTCGGCGACCTGAATACAATGCATCCGGCACACCACATCCCAGTATATCTCTGGCTGTGATTATTAATACACGTGCCACCTTTCTGTCCGGCAGCGAGCCGGAAAGTATTAAGAAGTTAAAGCCAGGTTTACACCATCAACCTTCTACTGTTCATAATAATAATAATACATTTACATTTATAACGCGCACATATTCATTCGATGTCAAAGGTATTCATTCGACGAGAGAACGACTCAGGCGCGAGGAAAGTGCAGAGAGGCGGAGGAGGCAGCCAGGAGGTTTGCCGGCGCCATATTGCCACACACTGCTTCCGAAATATTATGATGTTATCAGCCGATCAGTACCGATATGCTGCACATCATCATCATTGTCAGTTACCGGCAACGTTTGGACGGCAGAGTGGCTCAGTGGTGACACTTGTGCCTCACGGCGAGAAGTTAACTAGGTTCGATTCCCGCCTGGGGCGCCTTTCTGCGTGGAGTGTGCGTGTTCTCTCCCTGTTCTGCACGGGTTATCCTATGGGTTGTCCGATTTCCCCCCATAGCTGAACACGGCTATAACTGGTCTTGAACACACATCCCCGTGCTGAAATATGACCCTTACAAATACTCAATTGGGATAACACGTAACTTACATAACGCAATGTCGTCTCCTACTGCGAAATCTTGGCAGGACCCTCCGAAAGAAAGTTTTGAGACTTGGTGAGATTACTAATGTAGGTTCGATGCATGAGCGCTCGGCACCACGATCCCGAAAGAACAGCTTTGAAAATTAACCATCACTCAGTGAGGGTTTTTTCGGTATTAACCAATGGAGATGAATGTAATATAAATCACTGGGTATTTTTCATGCTGAAATAATGAACATCTATCTATATACAATCATCACCATTCACTTCTCAACAATATATTGGGTCACAATCGTTTTCTACGTAATCATCAATTACGATGAGCAATTATTATAATTGATTCCGGCCCTCTCCTCTTTTATTCATTAACAGTCCCAGCTTAATCTCGTACAGAATCGCGGTGAGCCGAAGTCTATCTCCGCAATCACAGGACGTTAGGGCAGGATAGAACGCAATTCCCAGTATAAGACGCAAGTCACCGGGGCAACTTATTCAGCAGGCCAATTGACCGAGGCAGTAGCGTGTCTCTGGAGCGTGGGAGGAATCCGGAATATCCGGCGAAATCCCACGAGGACAAGGGGGATAACATGCAAACTTCCATAGAGAAAGGCGACACTCCAGCTGGGAATGGAACCCGATCGCTTATTGCTGTAAGGCGGCAGCGCCGCTCACCGCGTCACCGTGCCTCCCTGTGCATCTAAATAATTGAGTTTTGTGGGGCCGCACAGCTTGTTTCGGAGCTTCGTTTGCCCCACCGACCCAGAGCTTAACTGAGCCACGCCCTGCGTGTGTGCAATCGCGACCTGGCACGTTTCGCCGGTGTTTAATTATATCCCCGTCGTGCCACATCAATTATGCAAACAAACCAAAACACGTGCACGCCTGCCCGTGGAAACGAACCCCGGCACGGTTTGGCAATCATCATCATCATCATCATCTGGGCATTACCATAATTTGATCAGCAACATCCACCTGCACATCATTATCATCATCAGACACAAACTGATCATCATCATCACCAGCCCATCGGTATATCATCTCAGCATTACAGAAAGCTGATTGGTGAGGTATCACTGTGATCCGCGGGAGCGAAGCCACGGGAGGGGAGCAAGTCGGAGGCGGGATAGATGAGCGAGCGGGAGCGAGCGGAGAGGGAGGAGGAGATGTGAAGGAAAGAGGGAGGAGAGAGGGGGCAGGGTTTGGGTGCAGAGCGAGAGCGAGCGTGGCAGGAGGAGTAGGAGGGGATAGGGAAGGTGTCGGGATGAACACAGTGCACAGTTGGGGCTGTGCGAGCCCGTTCCACGACTCTCCCGCTCCTGCGAGGTGAGTGTCCGGATTGCGGCGCGCGATATTCCAGCGAGACGCTCGCTTTGTCATGAAACGTGACTGCGTTCGCGCACGTGTGTGAGTGTGTGTCTGTCTGAATGTGAGCGTTGGGAACGCTAACGGCACTTGCCCCCTACAGTCTTTTAAGGCTACACGGGGGATCTTTGTCTTGTTGGGAACGCACTCTGCCAGCGTTGTACTGGTCGTGTTTTGTGTGTGAGCGCTCGCATCAATGGGTTTACCGTGTCGAATGTTTGGAGTAGTTGGTCGATGTGTGTGTGTGTGAGCTTGTCTTCGTGTTTGTTTGTTTGTGAGTGTGTGTCCTCGTGTTTTAGTGTTGTTGTTCTGCATTAATTCTACACGTTGTGTGTCGTGTTGTGTGTTTGTGCTGTTGTTTGTAGAGTTTGGTGCGTGTTTGTGTCTTGTTTTCCCCGTATATCATGTTTAGGTGAATGTTCCACTGTTAAATCTACGAACACCTTCTTGCCAGTGTACAGATAATGCAAAAAAATATATAAGTTTGTTTTTTGACATTTTCTGGCAATGGGACACGTGTCTTACAGTGTCGCGTTGCGTGCGCGCTAGTTTGTATCCGCGCGCGTCTCTGGCTGGGTTGTATTGAGGGTGGGGTAACGGGAGAACTGCAAGGTTGCACCTTTACCTATTCGCCGTTTCACATTCTTGTCTGTGGGCGGCACGGTGGCGTAGTGGGTAGCGCTGCCGCCTCACAGCAAGAAGTCCCCGAGTTCGAATCCCCGGCTCGGAGGCATTTCTGTGTGGAGTTTGCATGTTCTCCCCGTGTCCGCGTGGGTTTTCGCCGGGCACTCCGGTTTCCTCCCAGCGACATTGGCCTACTGTGTAAAATTTCCCCATGTGCCCTACGATGTACTGGCGTCCCATCCTGGGTATAGCCCTGCCTTTTGACCTGTGTCTGCCGAGATAGGCTCCGGCTCACCGGGACCCTGTACAGGATTAAGCGGTTGCTGAAAATGGTAAAACAAAATATTGTCCGTACAACTGTATTTACATCCTAGCTATGCTTTGCTAGAGTAGCAAACTGCTCGCCGGTCGAATCACTCCGGGGCGGTGTAATGGGCCGGCGGTGTTACGGCCCAGCGGTAGCGCGTTCTCTCCTTGTTGCAAAGGTTCAAGGTTGGAATCCAACGGCCTCCCTGGCTATTACGGCAGGTGTGATAAACACGCCGTTACTACTGTACGACGATGTCTGTTTTACGGTGAATGTTATATTCACGTTACGTCGTTCGCATTAGGCGGGCTCGAATTGGCAACATTCGCTAACTTGCTGGCAAATTGCTCATTTTGGGGTTCTGCAATTCAGATTACATGTGGGTATCAGACAAATGCTCCAGGTCAGACTTGCAAATGAGACTATCCTGGTCTGGGTTCTCAGCTGGTAAAAAAAAAAAACCCGCTAACTAAACTTGTACTTTTTTGCTTTGATAAGGTCTTTGATCAAAAGTTCTCCTCTTTTTTTCCCCACATTTATTCCAAAGAGAGAATTGGCTTCCAGCCTTCGAATACAGGTGCTTGCGGACACAGCTAGGGGTGTCTCGCAAGGATAGGGTAAGAAACCTGGCAGGTCGGAGAAAAAGGGATGGAAAAAAACCACACTTGGCGAAGAATTATGTTTGGTGTAACGCAGCAGGATGCAACATCAGGTTGTGATGGGTGGGACAGGTCTGGAGAATGAGGGATGAGGGCAGGTTACCGAGACAGTCATTGGAGTGGCATCCAGAATTCGGCAAGCAGGGAAATTACCCAAGCAGGGGATCTCAACCTTTCGCACCTCAAGCCTCACTTGGCCCACCTGGCGTCTGGTCTCCACGGAGAATAGGGTGGCACTCACGGCCCACTGATGGGTCACGACCCACAGATTGACTAGGGGATGCGATACAACTGGGAAGCCCGGGGCTGGTTAAGTGTTGACTTTGCCAACTTTAGGCTGTAGCAGCGGGAAGAAAATGATGGCAGAATTGGCCGTGACGACCTCTTCACCTTTGTGTTCACGGAGTATTGGCCTATCTAGAGATTCGAGCTTGTTTTTGTCTCGAGACAGTGTCTCTTTTACAGGTTAATATTTTTACACTCGTGTTTGTGTGTACGGGTAACACTTAGGTGTGTAACGTGCATTGCACGGGCCATCGGATTGATTTGCAATTTGGATAAATAAAATTAGCAGTGAACTCACACTGCCGTACGATACATCGATTGTATGGGATCGTATCTTCCAGAGGAAAAAAAACATAGAAAACCAGCGAGTGTGTTAAGATCCAGGAATACGAATGGCATTCAACTGCTCACTGTTTGTTGGATCGAGTTGTTTTTTTTTTCCAATCTGTGAATGTTACCATGAATTACACGGATCAGAGCCATGGACCCTGGCAAAATACTGTGGAACAAAAGCCACAGAGTGCACGAACAGATACGGCGAGTTGCATCTTGGTATTTACCCGTGTTTCGTATGACTTTCTGAGCAGAAGCAGCCTTA
>JAZEWU010000032.1:5597626-5627018 GCA_036362915.1 Geotria australis | reverse complement strand
AAAATGAAGGGAGACCTCTTTGCTCGGCAGTGGGGAGTTACCGACTCGCAACAATAACACAGTTGATGTCTATGTGCAGCTCTAGAAAAACGAGCACTGGTCCAGGAAGCATCTATTGGCTTGGGATTGATGAGGTTACTGGGTGGTTCAGAGGGTCATTGAGAACCTGGGTTCAAGGTTTTTAAATCCGGGTTTCAGCCGCCTGTTATCAAACTGGGTTGCACGCAGTCACCAATGGCTCACAGATACCTATATACTTGTATACAGACCGAGCAGTGATTAAACCGGGTTTTCAAGTCTTCTTCTTTGCGATTCTTCGAAGCACGATGGTTAGCCTCTGGACATCGTTGTCTTTCAGCTCGGCTTCGAGTGTTACTACGTGCAGGTCTCGGCCTGGCCACTGCAGGATTGTTGACAGCACTGCAGGAATTTAGTCTGCAGACCAATTAACCTATGCAGCAGCACGTCTTTTGACTGTCCGAAGAAACCGGAGAACCCGGCTAAAACAAACACGGACACGGGGAGGACATGCAAACTCCACACAGAAAGGCACCTGAGCCGGATTCTAACCCGGGCGCTTCTTGCTGTTAGGAGGCAGCGCTAGTCACCATGCCACCGTGCCACCCACTGACTATGCTTGTTGAGACGTGGGCAGTGGCTTGACTAAGGGCTGAATACGTTTGTGAATACTGAACACAACATGTCATCACGTTTGCGCTGCGGTTGCCCATATGTGTACGTGTGTGTGTGTGTGCGTTGCGTGTGCGTTTATAATTCTACACCTTGGGGTATTTGGGGAGTGAAGACCTGAAAGTGAGATTATTTTATCCAAGATTACTTTAATACCTTCGTGGGTTGGCGCTGCAGAGTTTGAATAATGATTGAGAGCCGGGGAGAAGAAAAATATGTGATTGAACGAATCCTAAAATGTAAATGTGCCTCTCGTTATGAAGTGCTGACGTGGAGTTAATTACGTGTTACGATGGCCACCTGCAAATCACCCCTTATAATTGGGAAGCAGAGTTGTGCCCTGGCCAGCACCTAGGTTAAGTCGACCTACAAAATGTATCGTGTACCCAAACACAATACGGTTTGTTGTCCATGAATAACACCGCCATTGGGGAGACAAAGGTGGCAGGGCATACGTAGTTGTGGCCCTAAGCTTGCGTGTGTGTGTGTTGCTCCAACATTCTTTGAAGCTACGGAACTTTGTGAGCGAACGTGCGGTGGCTGGAAATCAGCGGCAGAGGAAAACGGAATCACTTGTATCCCTATCCCGAATGCAGATTGGAGACGTCTTGGTGACCGTTGAGAAGTGAATGGGCTCGGGCAACACGTGTGATGGCTAGGCGGGGAGACGAGATTGGAGAGGACACGCCAGGCACTGGGCCACCACCGTGGAGATGGAGCGCTGGGATGAGCTGGTGCATGGGAGTGAGATGGCTTGGGGGGTTTGCCAGATTACGGGGGAGAGAGAGGAGGTGGCAGCATGGGGAGGCCTTCATCCAGTGGTGGATAGACCATGGCTCATGGTTGATGCTGGCTTTGAGGATTGTGATATTATTGATGGTGAGCATGATTGGGCGGTAGCACAGTGGTTTGCGTGCGGAGCTAACCACGTGGGAGGCGAAACGTCACGAGGGACAGAGGGAGAGCGCTCGCCACGGCTATCCCGAAAGAGCAGCTCTGAAGCGCAGCCATCAATTATTTTATGTTGATTTGGTTTTTATTGGTTTTCTTTCGTTGTTGACATGCCGTCCTCTTCGCGGCCCTTGTGCAGCGCTTTGTGACCCTCGGGTGAAAGGCACTATATCAATTTATATTATTGTTATCAATTCCTTGGGTTTTCATCTTCTGTGAGTGGTTTGTTTCAATATCTGTTAGAGCGATGGGACTTTTGGAAAGCGTGGCTTTCTGCGATGAATTGTTCGAGGTGCGGTTATTTTTTTTCAAATCATGACAAGACCAAGTAAAATTTTTTTTTTAAAACTTTCCCCACTGTGGAAATGTGTCCCAGCCGTGTTGGTCACCAGTGACCGCACACACATCCGTTGGGACGCGTCGCGCAGAGCGTCCCGTGTCGTGTCTGAGAGACGGGACCGGCAGAGTTTACTGTACATGGGACTTCTCTGAATATCCGTTAAGCGGCCTTTGCAATCCTCTACTCAATAATAACAATCACAGTCTTCGTGTTTTCTCCAAACGATCTGCTGCGAGATTGATTGCCGCTTGACGGCCAAAATTATATAATTACCATTTTCAGGGCAGGCATTTCGCCAAACTTTAAATGCAATCCTTCCAATTTAATATCGAATCAAACTTTGTGGAGTCGTTTGGCGGTAGGAGAATTGGGCCAAACTTCATCCCACAAAGACCCTGTTGAAAAAAAGGTCTAGAAACGTGGGGGGAGATGGAGGGTGAGAGGCTTTTACGGTGCGAAAAGTATAATATTTTCATTACCCCCAAGGTCAAGGTAGAAGCGTTCACGTCGCGATCCCTGTCAGGTAGTACTTGGTATTGCCTGCGAATTCTACCAAACACTTCGAAGCCAAGCTGAAAGACGACCATGTCCAGAAGCTAGCCATCGTGCTTCGAAGAATCGCAAAGAAGAAGATTACCCCCAAAGGGCGCCCGATAAGAACGTGGTACATACTCGTTAGAATTCCGAACTCTCGTGGCAATAGCCCGCCGAAGATTAACACTTGCAAATTATAGCGTCATGGTCTTTTATTGCAGAACCACCATCTGTATAATGAGCTCGAGTCAATACCCTGGATGGTCAACGAGAGAGAAATCACACCTCAATGACCTGTCCATTAATCAGCTGGAGCAGTCGATACGGAGGCACTGCCCGGGCCGCCTCGTCTTTTTCCGCGACTTCCTTTCCGATCTACGTTCTTGTTTCCCGGTGCCGCTACCCACACAACCACCACTCCCTCCCCACCACCATCACCCCCCGCACGACCTCACCACCACCCCCAAAGATACCCCGGTGTAGCCTTAACAGACTGTAGGCTCAAGTGCCGTTAGCGAGAACCTATGAAGGCCGACACGGCACACGAGGGGGTGGGTGGCCAGCAACCACGCCCAGCCGCCTTTGTCTCCCCAACGCGTCGCGCAGAGCATCCCGTGTCGTGTCTGAGAGACGGGTCCGGCAGAGTTTTCTTTTCATGGAACTTCTCTGAATATCCGTTGCAATTCTCTACTCAATAACAACAATCACAGTCTTCGTGTTTTCTCCAAACGATCTGCTGCGAGATTGATTGCCGCTTGACGGCCAAAATTATATAATTTACATCTTCAGGGCAGGCATTTCGCCACACTTTAAGTGCAATCCTTCCAATTTTATATCGATTCAAACTTTGCGGAGTCGTTTGGCGGTAAGAGAATTGGGCCAAACTTCTTCCCACAAAGACCCTGTTGAAAAGGTCTAGCAACAGGGGGGAGAATGAGCGTGAGAGGCTTTTACGGTGCAAAAAGTATGATATTATTATTACCTTAAAGCGCCCTCGATAAAAATTTGGAACATACCCGTTAGAATTCCAAACTCTCCTGGCAATAGCCCGCCGAAGATTAACTGCGTCTTTCTGACAGCGTGGCGGAGTAGTCGGTCGAGAATGAAAGCACTTCTAGGGAAATTCCCAAATCCTTCACCTCTTTTAGATTCCGTTAACATCACGCCCACACAGTCATCTCGCGCCGCGACACACGGAGAGAACGGCAAGTACAGAGCTCAGTTCTCTGTTGTCACTTCAAAGTGTGTTCTGTGTCGGCTTTTCGTGCTGATATTTCGAGAAGTTTTCGTGTTTTTAAGCAAGCAAAAAGTAAACAACTCTCGCCCGGTTTTCACCGTCTTAAGTATCATCGGTAGAGTCGGGATATTAAGCAATTGCTTGCTGGATTGTCATATTACATTGAAATTAATTGTACGATTTAGAACGCGTATATTATTCGTTCAGTGTCGCAGCAATTCGTTAGAAGAGAGAATGAGGCGTGAGGAAAAGTGGGGGGGAGTGGATAGGCAGTCATGCGGTTAGCCGGCACCAACATTAGCCAGACACTGCGCTCTATATATATATCACGAGCTTATTGGCCAATTAATGCGGTTATTTTAGTTATGAGTGGAAACCGAATGAAAGCCTAAACCAGGGGAAAACGTACAAACTACACAAAAAATGCGCCCGAGGCGGGAATCGAACCAGACGATTTTTGGCAAGAGCGCTCCCAACATAGCGCATGCGGACCTCGTTGATTAAACAAGGTCGTTGCTTTTATGTGTCCGGGCGATCAGCCAGACGTGTAAGTGTGATTTGTGACGGACTGTCGGGACCGCTGGGCTGTGCACCTTCAGAGTTGTCCGCTGGAGGCTGGGTTGCCACCTGTCCCTGGTATTTTCCCCCACGACGCCCTCTGTGCGAGAGCTGTCTCGGGAAATCAGTAAGTTTTTCTCGGGACGTAAAAAAGTATAGGTTTTTTTTTTTTGGCCAGTTGCGTGATTCTATTGAGCTTTGTCTCCCGTTTTTGCATAGTACAGACAGGTACATTCCCACTTACAGAGCTTGCCAGCTCACTGGGTATTTCCACAATACTATAATATGGTGTTCGCACAACGTCCAAATAACCGTAACGTCCTATTTCACAGAACGTATCGTGGACGTTAAGCGACGCATGACTGTATGTCAACTCCTATCGGCCATCTGAAATAAATAAGGGTTATTTTAAACAGAAATGGATGAATGACGGTTGCTCTTCAGAGCTATTCTTTCGGGATAGCCGTATCGAGGGATCTCCCTCTGCGACGTTTCGCCATCCCCGTTGAAAGCAACGTCTGATGATGCTGCCGACGTGTGGAGGCGACACGTCGCGAGGGAGAGGGAGAGAAGGGGGGAGAACGCTCGATACAACCATCATGAATCGAGCCGTAAAAACCTACATGAGCACAGGATGGATGAATGAGCAAAAGTAAAAACACGAGTGGGTCCATTGAATGGGGGTCACACGACATCTGGACCACTCAGCAGAGGGCAGGGTTGCCAGCTCGGAGGGCAACACACCGTCATTGGGGTAAACACAATACAGACAGAATGAGAGAGAGACGGACTGTACGTGTAACTGGCAAAACCCCAGACTTTAAACGACTTGGTCCGTGAAGACTTCGATTTCCCTGAAACCGGAGATCCTGGGAAAACAAGGACAGGGAATTGCAGGGCTGCACCTTTACCTCGTACCATATTGTTCATATCGCTTCTCTCTCCGCTTTATCTGACTCGCAGCAGTCTTGTTTGCCCCGTTGTACCATTTGCATATCGTTTGTAATAATAATAATAATGATAAATAACACACATTTATCTTGCCGGGGGAAAGTGTGTTGATCTGAATTTCAGTTCCTGACGAAGCTCCCAGCGCAAACACAATACAACTACAACCAGAATATACATCAGAGAGAGAAGCATTCGGTATACCATTAGAGGATGGCAGAATTTTAATTTGGGGGGGCTGGCTTGAAATATTTACGGGGCGGGTTCACATACATGTAGGAATCGGTGGCTCAGTGGTTAGAGCGCTGGGCTGCATTCCCGCTCACGGCCAGCACTAGTGACGATTTTCTGAACCGGACCTAGGTCGACTCAGCCTCAAATGTGTTCCTAGTACAGTGTGTAAACATTGCCACTAGGGAGTGTGCCGTGTCGACCTTAATAGGTGCTCGCTAATTGCACTTGACCCTACAGTCGGTTAAGGCTATACGGGGGGGGGAATCTTTGTCTTAGTACAGTATTACATGCTGCCGCATGTCCGTGAAAGTGACGGGAAACCGCTTGAAAATCTCACAAATCAACGGGTTTCGAGAGTTGACGCACTAACGGGCCCGGGCGAAGCCCCTCTGTCAGAGTGATTGCAGCGTTTTGTCTATTTATGCATCTGGTCTGCCATCTGTGTTTTATAATCAAAATCGAAATTGTGCAGCTCGCTCGGCTGATGAAACGACTACACCTGTCACTCTGCTCATGCACGCTCACTCCTAAAAACCAACCCTGCTTTGTCCATGCGCTCATCGTAATGCTGAAGTTGACAGGAGGGTGCTTGATAATAATAATAATAGCATTTATATAGCGCCTTTCACCCGAGGGTCACAAAGCGCCGCACAAAGCTGCGGAGAGAACGCGACATGTCAACAACGACAGAGCACGGAAAATCAGCAACAATTTTTTTTTTTTGGGGGTGACAATGGTTGGGTAATTGATGATTGTGATGATTATTATGATGGAATTGATTCAGCCGCTGCAGCGGCAGCCGTGATCGATCCACCGCTGAATGAAAGCCTCCACGGCACCTAGCTACACACTAGCTACACGGCACCTAGCTACACACTAGTTGATTTCATCGCTCCATCTCTCCAATATATACTTGCGCTCGTTAATTTACTTATGTTGACGATGATGATAATAGTATAATTGATTATAAATGTGATGACGGCAAATGATAAGGTAATTGATTGTTGGGCTCGTTTCGTGCCTTTATTTATTTTGAGGATGATAATAATATAATTGATTCGAAATGTGGTGCCGGCAATGATAAGGTAATAGATTTTTATACGGTGCCGGCCTCGTAATAGTATGTATGAGATTATTTTTCATGAATTTCAAATTCAAGCTGAAGAATAATTCGCGATGAATGTTTAATTTGAGATACACTCCACATAATATGTTCAACACTTCGTTTATATACAATCAATATCGTTTCCGCAGCATCATTGACTTTGTTATTACATTTAAAACTGAATGTTTTTTTTTTCTCTGCACCACTGTCTGTGATTATAATTCTCTGTCACCGAGCTAGGAGGAAACAATATCAACTCGACTTTGCTGCGATGTGATGGACTGGCGTCCCATCACGGGTGTAGCCATGCCTTGCGCCCTGTGTCTGCCGGGATAGGCTCCGGCTCACCGCAACCGTGTACACGATTAAGCGGTTTCTGACGATGGATGAATGAATGCTTGTGGGTCGTAGCGCGTGTCGGCGGGTACGATGCCCGACGTGTTCCGCTCCCTTTGCCGGGAGCTTCTGCAACAAAACGTCAGACATCGTGGCCAAACAGCACGCAGCGGTTTAACCCGACAAACCAATGTCAGAACGGCGGCACAACCGCGAAAGCAACATACTGGGGCACACATTGTTTCCGATCATTAGTTTCTATTCTACTCTTGCGTATGAAGGCCGTATGTTCGGCAGCCAAATGCCAATGTCGAGGTCTGCTGGCCACGCCGAGAGTGCTTCGGGGGAGAATTGGTGTCGTTTTGCCGTTCCTCCTCCTCCTCCTCCGTTGAAGGGGCGCAAACGACGGCGGGTTTCCTATACGCACCATAGTTTGGGTTGCACGGCCACAAATCACGAGTGACTTTGCTATTGCAGCGGAAAAAAAAAACAACCTTGCCACCGCTCCGAATTATTTAACCTGGGAACGCCGCTGCCCCAATAACGATTACGTTTCCATCAGCCGAGCCGAAAGGGAGCAAGCTGTTGACTCGCAGTTTTGAGTCGGAGATGACGTTTCGGGCAGGCGACCAACGCGACCCAATCCACTACTTCTGTTCGCCCGGAGCAGTGATCGCATCCATCCACCCACGCTGGCAGTGAGACCGCGAGGCCCCGCTGGCAGATTCCCAACTCCGCGTGGCGTCTTCACACCGATGTACCGCGTGAGTGAGTGAGTGCGTGCGTGGGTCTTCATAGAGTCGCGCGCTTTAAATTCCATATCAATTTGATGCAGTGCTGGGGAGAGTGTGTGTTTATCCTGAGGCTGAGGCTGATGTTTGCCGGGGTCAGTGGTCGCTGCGCGGAGAAGCCTCTTTACTTGGAGCTGCGTGGCACCGCCAGCTGATATGCGTTTTCATCGTAAGTGTTTCTCGGCAGTGGTGGGAGCAGCGGTAATAATATCAATGAATACGCGGTATTTCCATAGTGTTTTAAGGGTTTTTTTAGATCATGTGAAAAGGTTATGCAAGTGTGGTGTGACCGTCGATATGTTGGAAAAAACGACTGGACACACAAACGCTTACCCTTAAAAGTAGTTCTCGACGTTTCGCTGAAGGTTGCTTTCAGCTTCGTCAGGAGAGAAACGTCGAGAACTACTTTTAAAGGTAAGTGTTTGCGTGTCCAGTCGTTTTTTCCAACATTTCTAGCAAGCTCTGGAAGCGGGCTTCTTGCGATGCAACAAACGTGCGATACAACACTGCGGTGGCGCAGTGCTGAGTGCAGGTTACCATTCGAATTCGATTCTTCGAAGCGTGATGGTTACATGACAGTTTCCCATTGCAACAAGTTCTTCTTTGGTTGCAGAACAGCCCTTCAACATTTAGAGATGTAATAAGTAAGTGCTGGCCTTAAAGGCGGCGGGCATCTGTTGAGCTTCTTGACATCGTTGTCTTTCAGCTCGGCTTCGAAGTGTTTGGTAGAATTTGCAGGTAATACAAAGTATTACTTGACACGGATCGCGACGTGAACGCTTCTACCTTGATCCCCAGGTTACCATGAACATGGCGATGTGAGTTCGACTCCCGGCCACGGCTAACATCACTATGGGAGGATATAGCACCGGACTCTGGTTAGGACGGAGCACCTTGCCGAGTCCTACTCGCCGGTCCCGTCAGCCGGAGCCAAGGCTATACATCACGCAACACGACTTAATGAGATTTATAGTATATGCCCGTTTTTTTTTTTTAGCAATCTTGCCGTTTTATTACTTGGTTACAACTGCAGCACTTGTGTATTCCCTCCCAAGGGCACAATCGATAACAATAATAATGATGTCATCTATTCACTCAAAAAACAGCCTCGCGGAATCTCAAGGCCCTACTCTACGAGGGTCCTGCCGTTCCGATGTTCGTTCAATTCCACCAACGAGTGTTTGGTTTCACGTGGAGAAAAAAACTGGGTTGCATGGGGAACATTTAGCACGCGTAGCTCCGCACGGATGGATTCAACGCTGCATTGCGGCAGGGTGGCGCAGTGGTAACATTTACGTGGAGTTTGTGCATTTTCTGTGTGGAGTGTGTGCATTCTCCACCTGTTCTGCATGGGTTTGCTCCGTGTTCTCCGGTTTCTTCCCAACACATAACAATAGCATAATAATATTGCTTTCTGACCCTCGGGTGAAAGGCGCTCTATAAATGCTATTATTATAATTAAATAGAACGCAGTATCTGGCAACTGTTGGCTTCCTCGCGTCTGTCTCCGCGTCTCGTCCATGACCAGGCGTGGAATTTGCACGTGTTATTAATTGTATTATTATTAGCCGGCCTTCCAGCTGAATCGTACATGTCACTGTAACCGGCCCCGGCCTGCGTTGTCTCTCCTTGCAAATCAACTGTCATCAGTTGACACCGGCTACAATTACACTTTCTGGCATTCCCAGGCGTTCTCCCATATGAATACCAAGTCAATACCAAACCCTTCTAGTCTTTTAAGATCTGACAAAGAGACGGGAGGAAAAGGGGTCGTCAAGGGGCGTCAGGGGAAGCGAGGTGAGGCTCGACATAGAGCGGTCACGGGAGGTAAAATCGATTCGATTCTTCGAAGCGTGATGGCTATATGACAGTTTCCCATTGCAAGAAGTTCTTCTTTAGTTGCAGACAGCCCTTCAACATTTAGATATAATAGTCAGTGTTGGCCTTAAAGGCGGGCATTGGCCTCTCTTCTTGCTCCAGACTGAGGGGCTTCTGGCATCTGTTGAGCTTCTGGACATCGTTGTCTTTCAGCTCCTCGGCTTCGAACTGTTTGGTAGAATTTGCAGGTAATACCAAGTATTACTTGACAGGGATCGCGACGTGAACGCTTCTACCTTGATCCCCACGGGAGGTCATATTAAGTGAGGTGAGAGGTTGACTGTTCATGGTGGGGAGTTTTAAGGTGATTTGGCCGGCAGGGTGGTGCAGTGAAATCACCAGTACCTCACGGTATGAAGGGACCTTGGTTCGATATCAGCCATGCCTTGCGCCCTATGTCTGCCGGGATAGGCTCCGGCTCACCGCGACCCTGTACAGGATTAAGCGGTTTCTGAAAATGAATGAATGAATGAATGTTTTGCATGTTTCCCCCTCTGTTACATGGGTTTCCTCGGGGTTCTCCAGTTTTATCCCATAGCTAACCGCCCCCCTCCCATACAATAAAACTGAAAACCCACGTGGACACGGGGAGAGAACATGCAAACTCCACACAGAAAGGCACCCGAGCCGGGATACGAACCCGGGGACCTTCTTGCTGTGAGGCGGCAGCGCTACTCACCGCGCCACCGTGCCGCCCGAGTCGTAATACAGTTACAACAACAACACAAACCACCCGCTCCTGTCTAATTGGGTCGCATGCCGCCTCTTGCACACGGGCCACCAAACACAGCCCAAGCCACGGGTGCAAACGCGAGAATTTGCAGTTCCAACAACCGCGCTAATTGCTGCTCCGCCATACGCACACCAGTCGCGCTGAGTCGGGGAAAGGTGGGGCACAAAGGCAAAGATCCCCCGTATAGCCTTAAGCGACTGTAGGGTCAAGTGCCGTTAGCGAGCACCTATGAGGGCCGACACGGCACACGGGGAGGTGGGTGACCAGCACCACGCCCGGCCGTCTTTGTCTCCCTAGTGCCAATGTTTACACACTGCACTAGGTGCTCATTGGAGGCTGGGTCGCCCGACTGGAGGGCCCAAGACCGGTTCGGAAAATCGTCACTTGTTTCGGCCGTGAGCGGAATTCGAATCTCGGGTCGTAGCCAGGTCTGTAACCCCCGCGCGCTAACCGCTGGACCACCGCTCCCCCACTGGGGCCACCACTCACTCCCGTGGGCGAGCGGGCGCTCGGCGAGATGTGCCAGCCGTGTGGGTTCCGCGCGAACGACCACGTATCCCCAGAGTTGCCACCTGTCCGGGTTTTCCCCGGAACTGCAAGCCAACCGGTGGTGGTGGTGGTGGCCGGGTGAGTGCGTTAACTAAATTAACGGTGGAGCACTCTGGCCTGGGGGGAGGGAAGGAAATGGGAGAGGAGTGGCAGGAAGGGGGTGACGGAATGGGATAGAGGCAGGGGGGGGATCTGTAACCCGTTAATAACACAGTAATAATGTAGCGAAAATGCGTAGTGCGAACACGCGTTATGCGAGCAATACCTGTGTTTGTAATGAGTAGGTGAGGATCGGTCGGCCCTCTGCCAGGCTCAAGGTAGTAACAATGGGAGCGGCAGCCAGGGCGTCAGAGTCGCTCACATTGCGGAATCTTGAGACGAAGTGGCTGGTTAAAACTGAGCAGCGGATTGACGATGGTCGATGATAACGAAAGATTGTTACGGTTTAATTTGCTTAGGGTGGTCCGACGCAACCTGCCGCTAACGGCGAGCTGAGTACACGGAGAGCCTCGGTTTTTTACCGTTTACCCAGTTAAATTACAATCACAACAGACCACCGCTCAATTCAACGACACGTAGTTCTCTCGTTTGACGGGTGTCGTGAGGTATCCTTCCAACACGCGGATGGCGTTCCCTGTTTTTGTACCTCGGAGGTGGCAACCCCACCGCGTCCGTCCGGCTGTTTGCTTTTTTGAGCCAGGCGGCCACGGCTGGAAGTCTCCGAAGATCTGGGCACCGCGAGCCGGATATTAAGTGAAGCATGGAGGCCACCTCCTCGCCATAAATCACTCTGAAGTCGCAGGCACAGATGGAGAACGTTAGGGCGACGGTGTCGCTGCCGCGTGTTTTTGCCTTTTTTTTTAAGGGAGGCGTCGTTTGGACAAGGAAGCTTTCTAGTTATATTTTAAAAATATATATATAATAATAATATACTGATGTATTATATCCTTCGGCTTGCTTGGGAACGGCTGGGAATCCCCCAGGAAGAGCAGGAATCTGTTGCTCCTCTTCTTTGCGATTCTTCGAAGCACGATGGTCAGATTCTGGACATCGTTGTCTTTCAGCTCGGCTGAGGAAAGGGTTGTCTGGTCCACTCTCCTTGGACAGCTGCCACCGCGACCCTCGCCAGGACACGCGGTTTAGAAAATGGATGGGATGGATATACTTGATGTAGTGTTTTACGGTGCAATGCATAATAGTTGATCTTCAAAGCTGTTGGTTTGGGATAGCCGTGTCGAGCGCTCCCTCTGTTTCCTTTGCGACGTTATGCCTCCCACGTTGGAGGCATCGGGAGGCAAAACGTCGCAAAGGAGAAAGAGGGAGCGCTCGACACGGCTATCCCAAAAGAACAGCTTTGAAAATCAGCGATGATGCATTGAGCCGTGAAAACCTACATCAGCACATTATTATCATAATTTTAAAATGTAACTTGAAAGCTTTCTTCTCCAAACGACGCCTCTCTTAACGGATACGTTTTATACAATGATACAATTGATAACAATGATACAATTTACAACGTGCGCAGATTCCTCGCCTGGTCATGGACGAGACTAGGGTACTGAGGCGTGAGGAAACCGCAGAGAGGCCAATTAATGTCAGTGGTTTTGTTAGCTGGCGGAGGAAACCTGAAAAACCCCGGAGGAAGGTTGAAAACCCGGAGGAAACCCACGCAGAACAGCGGGGGAGAACACACAAGCTTCACACTCAAAGGTGCCAGAGGCAGGATTTGAATTGCCTCGGGCAGGAGTTTCTGTGAGGCGCAGATTTTACCACTGTTGAAAAAAGAGGGGGGGTTACAACAAACTAAATACATTTTATTTTTAACCAAACCAAATTAATTTTGACGAGGATGAGTCTCAGTTGTGGAGTGAACCCGAGTCTCCAAAATAGCGAAAGCCCAACAAACAAAACAGAAGTTAGAAGAGATACGAAAATATCTGAGTCGCATGAGAGATCAAAAACAGATTGCACAAACACAGATCGGTACCGAGGAAAAGGTGCAAGCCTGCAATGTCCTGCTCTCGCCACTGCTCAGGTAAGGGCTTCGACGAGAGTGAGCTCCAGAGACCACCTCTCGACCCCAGACGATTTGAAATTAATGTGAGAACCCACACTTTACCTCACCACACACGAACTGTCGACTGACGAGCTGTGGTGCACTCGTGTGTAATACCGAGGGGACATGGGCAGCAACGGGGATTTAAGAATCTTTTCAACATTTTCGGCTGGTTCGCCGAGATATCAAACCGGTGAACTCAGGACAGACCTTGCTCAGCAGTGGATTGGCCGTGGCTGGTAATGAATTGACACGGCGGGATCTATGTAGCGATACACGGGGATCTGCTTTCGAGAAGGATCTTTGTGTGCAACGCGCATGGTGCGCATGTGGCTAACCGTATGAAACAACCACTAGTCGAATAGAATTATCTTTAATTTCGTGTAATTGAACTCCTTGAGGGATTACGCAATGCGATGGTAACAACGCGTGCTTGTAGAATATTATTATTCCTTGGCACGCGTTTTCGAGCTTGGTGAATTGTTACACCGCAGGGCTTCATCCAGCAGTGGATAGACACTGGCCGATGATGATGATGATTATGCTGATGGTGGGTTGAAACGCGTTTGTCGCTGGGCTGGCTTTCGCGCGCGCGGGGAGCGGTCGATGTTGGTTGGCGTTCACGGAAATGAGGTCGGGTGATCTCCCTACGCTGTCGCTTAGCATTAGCGTTCATCGCGGGCTTGTAACGAGCCCTCTGCTCACGTTCGCCGGGGTCTGTTTAAGCGGACCCTCTAGCGTTCCGCTGCAATTACGTGACCCCCCGCGTCATTGTACTGCATCGCGGCTGCATCGCACTGGCACTAAAATGACCTTTATATCGATGTGGGTTTTTACTACTCGATTAGATGAGAATTGCTCTGAAGAGCTGGTTTTTCGGGATAGCTGCGGTAAGAGGGAGAGGAGGGAACGCTCGCCACGCATAACCCGAAATAGCGGCTTTGAAAAGCAATCGTCATGCATCGAGCCGTGAAAACCTGTATTACGGTTGTTGGTGTTGTGGCATCTTAGATCACAAACAACAGAACGTTACGGAGAACGCTGCTCTATTGGGCTGCGTGGGTTTTCTCCACCGTGCCGCATCGCTCACCGATGCCGTTTCGAGTTGTGGCCCCGGGTGTTGTTCGGCACGATGTTCGACGTTTCGCTGCACGTACTACTGGGAGCTTCTTCAGGAGCTGAACTGAATACAGTCGCCAGGCAGGATCACGCACACCCAGCACGGCCGTGCTGTGATATGATGGTGATGACAGTTTTCCATTGCAACAAGTTCTTCTTTAGTTGCAGACAGTCCTTCAACATTTAGAGATCTAATAGTCAGTGCTGGCCTTAAAGGCGGGCGGGCATTGGCCTCTCTTCTTGCTCCAGACTGAGGGGGCTTCTGGCATCTGTTGAGCTTCTGGACATCGTTGTCTTTTCAGCTCGGCTTCGAAGTGCTTGGTAGAATTTGCAGGTAATACCAAGTATGACTTGACAGGGATCGCGACGTGAACGCTCCTACCTTGATCCCGCCCTCTCTACTGTGACACCATCATTCGTGACAGCGATTCTCCATGAAGTGCCACAGAACGTGGTTTCGGTGGCCATTACCGGTCGGTGTGCGAGGCTTCGTGCCACGTGGTCACGGTGAACTTATCGTCGGCCCGTCCACGTGCCGTTACAAAAAACATAAAATATAATCATAATATATATATATTGCCTTCTGGCTCTGGTTATCATTAAAACATTAATGGGCCATTTAAAAAAAAAAAAACCCAGTAACGGCGCTGTGGAGAAACTGAAGCTCTTAATGGTCAGCACGAGTGGCTAAATTACTTGGGAGAGCGAATAGCGGGTAGAAAATTAAGGGGACGTTAAGTCAGCAGTGTCCTTGTTATGTGAGAAGGGCGGCAGAGTTACCGTATTCTCGGAATTGCCAGACGCTCCCGAAAGTAAAACGCAACCCCAAACTTGTTTACTGGCGTCCAGTAACATTCATTCAGTCAGTTATTGTCAGAAAACGCCGATTCTTGTACAGGGTCGTGGTGAGCCGGAGCCTATCCCGGCAGACACACGGCACAACGCACGGCTATACCCAGTTTCACGACCTTTGAGTATATTCGAAGCAGCCTTAATAAAAAAAAATGTTCCTTTGCTTTTTATTTATTTTTACATGCCGTTCTCTTCGCGGCCCTTGTGCAGCGCTTTGTGACCCTCGGGTGAAAGGCGCTATATAAAACGCTATTATTATTATTATTATGATGGGACGTCAGTCCACCACAGGGCACCGGGGGCAATTTAGTCCGCAGGCCAATTAATAATAATAATAATATCAATTTATATAGCGCCTTTCACCCGAGGTCACAAAGCGCTGCAGCAGCATGTCTTTGGACTGTGGAAGGAAACTGGAGTGCCCGGCGGCGTCCCTTTGTCCAGTAACGTTATATACAAATCAGGCCTCGCACCAGAATCTATTCTATTCCTGAGTATGATGAATGATGACAATATGTCGACGAGCTTAAATGGCAAATGTCGAGATCTGCTGGCTGTGAGAGGGCTTCAGGAGAAAACTCGTGGTGTTTTGATGTTTTGGCGCGGCTGGTGGTCGCACGTATGTCTTTGAGGAATGTCAAAATCAGGAGGTGGGATGATGTTTGTCTCGAATAAGGTGTTTATGCTGGGTGTTAGCGTTGCTCCGAGCTGTTCACCAGCGTTCTTCCGGATCTGGGCGAGATTCGGGCGCGATCCCGTAAGGGTGGATCGGGGGACTTGAGAAAGCGGCGTGAAATATGTTTTGAGCGTGTAAACTAACTCGCAGATTGCACGTCTCTGCGGACTGCATGTAAGATGCATCGTCAACTTTTACTTTTAAATTGCACGAGGAACAAAATGCATCTTATAATCCTGAAAACATGGTAAATTACGGAATGGTGGAGGTGATTTTTTTGTTGTTGATGATGATGATGCAAGCGCAGGGATGCAAATTTATTCTTCTTTTCACAGATGTTTTGCCGACATTAATAACAAACACTTTGCAGATTAAACTTTGAAACTGTTTTACTTTCTCAATTCTCACACTTCACATGTCGTGACAGGCCCTGTGGTATTGCGTAATTGTCTAAAATTATCTAAAATGTGTTGCCTATCATCATTTTCCGGTTTGATGACAAAAAACCAGTCAAGCGGTGTAATTGCCCGAGACGTGACGGCCTGATTTGATTGGCCGTTGGCAGGTGGACGGTTATAGTTAAGACGGTGGACACGACCACTACACGATCTGAGGCGCAGGAAACTTCTTATGAATCAGAACTGCATTGAGTTAAGGCAAGTGTCAACGGGGATTTTAGGAATTTGCATTCAGAACATTATTCAACCAACATTGTTACTTGAATTTATGACACAGGAGTCACTTGCAGCTTCAGTCATGAGGGAATAAATAACACATTTTTTATTACATATATTTTCGGTTGTGCTTTTCGTTTTTCTCCCGTTAGAGTAGGTTAATTTATAACCGCACGCAAACAGTACGTTTGAGGGCGGCGTTTATTCATCGAGTAAACATTTTTTTTTTAATACATTTCCAAGCGTAACGGGAAAGAATTTGCTTTCAAATCTTAACAAACATCCGAGTTAAAAGAATGGGGGTCAACTTTATTCTCTGCATCTCTATTTTTCGCAATTCTGGCGACGGGCGTTTGGATTTGTGCTTTATAAATTCGGACTGTGTGGGCACCGGACTGGAAAGTGGGCTTCTGTGATCCTATCGTAGATGGGAAAAAGGCTGTGAAGTTCTGAGGGGGAGAGGGGGGGTGGGTTGAAGAAAAAACAACAACACGAATGTTATCAGAGCTTTTCAGACATTTTTTTTTTCCTTTCCATCGGGAGAAGTGAGAAATTCCAAAAGAAAAAAAATCCAATGCAACTAATAAAAGCCCAAGTAACGCTTGGTCGCAACAGATAAGAAGCAAAGCGATCCACTTACCGAGAAAAGCAATTATTATTGAAAGGATAGTCGGGATTTTGAAATTTTTGATTGAGTTTATTATCTCGCCTCCTTGGCGGCACATCTCCGCTGGGAGTGCAAGGCCAAGGTCAGGTTGGGAGCCCCGCGTCTCGCAGTGCGTTTCACTGATGTCGCCCAGAATTCTTCGTGGGATAAACGAAGGGGGCTGGCTGTGCTCCCCATGATACGCCGTCTCTCATCCTTCCCCCCCCCTCCTCCGAACCCCCTCCCCTCTCCCCAGAGACTGTTCGCTGCCACATATCTTTTGGCCCTGGCTGCACGTCAGCGGCGTTGAGTAAACGTCGCGCTAACGTGCAACGATTTGTTGGCATTAACGCGGCCGCCAACACCTCGATTCTGTTGATTATAACAATCATAGCGGTGCCAAAAAACTGACAGCAATGCGTGTTGTGTGGTTTTTTTTTCCTTCCCAAAAGGGCAACGTGGGATGACATAACCGTGTTTTTGTTGACTGATTTTTATCTGTGTGTGTTTTTGCTGTTGTTCAAGGTTTACGGCGATGACAAAAGAAGAGAAACTCCGGGCGCGGTGTTGATTCGGAGGCCCGTCCGCAGCAGAAGCCCACGCCTCGCTCGCCCGCTCTCCCCGCTCAGAACCCGAGCTCCGGACAGCGGGCTCATGATGGCCGACCCACTCGGTGTCATCGCCGAGCGTCGTTCGCGCGGAGACGCCGCGGAGGACGCGGAGAGAGACGCGCACGCCGCGGAGGGCTGCGGCGGAGACGCGGGTGGAGACCGAGACTCGAGCGGAGACGGGGCGACGGAGATACGCACCGGCAGAGATCTCGACGCAGGTAGAGACGCGGGTAAAAACGCGGACCCAAGCAGCCCATGCAGGCACACGGACGGGGAGAGAGACGCAGGCAGTGCCGGAGACACGAACAGAAACAAATGCAGACTCGCGGGCAGAGACGCGATTCGAGATCGAGAGGCAGGCGGAGATACCGTGCAAGACAGAGACGCGAGCAGAGACAAAGACACGGGTCGAGACGAAGACGGCAGCAGGACCAGACGCAAGGGCGCCGAACGGACCCCAAGCTGCCGCGCAACGGGAAACCCGAAGCTCGACTGCGCGGACGGGCTCGCGGCGCGCGCCGGCCGCAAGAGCGCGGGCGGCCGCGTCGCCGACGGAACTCGCGGCAGCCGAGCCGCCGCCTCCGCCTCCGACGACAACGACGACGACGAAGTCCAGGAACTCCGGCTCGGTGCCAAAATCCGCGCCGAGCGTGACCCCGGCGACCCGGCGCCGGCCGGCGAGACGGGCTGGCCCCTGCGCGTGGGGCGCGCGTACGCGTCGCCTCGCGTGTCCGCCTGCGTGCTGGCGCTGGGCGTCGGCATGCCGCTCGCCCTGGCCGCGGCCATGTTCTCGCTGTCGCCGCCACTCGACCTCGACCTGTCGTACGGCGCCTTCGAGCCGCGGGAGCAGCGAGCCCTGCGCCGCTTCGACGCGCTGGCGTCGGCGCTGCGCACGCAGCTGCTGGAGGCCGTGGCGCCGTCCGGCTCGTCCCGCGGCCGGCGTTCTGCGTCGCGGCTCGACGCGGCCGGCTCGCGGCGGGGCGCGGCCGGGCCCGGCGAGGGCCGCGCCGGGGAACGGACGTTCGGGCTGCGGCCGGCGCCCGACCCCGACGGCGATTTGTCGTCGCTCATCCGCAGGGTGAACGAGAGGAACGTCGCCCGCTGTAGCAGGAGAAGCAAGGAGAGCGGCGGTAGTGGTGGTGGCGACGGGAAGAAGGTCGTCTTCAGGGACGCCAAGACGGGCGTGCACATCTTTGACGTGATCGTGCCAGGCGAGGGTTCGGACGCCGTGACCGGCAAGCAACGGCGGGCGCTCCACCGCAATCGGACGGTCGCCCGGAGCAAGCGGTGGATCGTACGCAAGGCCACCAGGCGGTTGATGGCGGCGCGGGGAACGCTGCCGAATAAACGGGTGAGAGTTCCTGAGCTTTGAGCGAAAATCGGGGGACGATCGCGGGTTGCGTCGCGTGTCGGGCGGCTTCGACGCGACGCGTTGTCGACATTTGGCTCTCCGCGTGCCGGGAGCTTCATCTCCGCTTGTTGAACCCGATCGCACGCGCGGGAGAGGCGCCCGGCACGACCGCACGCGTCTCGGCGGGGGGTGGATCGCTCAAGTAATTGTTTTGGCCAGCTGCGGTCGAGATAACGCGCGTCTATGGACGTGGATTTTCCTTTATGGCAAAGCGGGATCGTGGAGAGAAGAGACACCTGCCCGACGAATGTTGAGGCGTGAATTGGGAGTGGTACAGTAAACCCCTAACTTTCACGTTTTTTGTATTTTTGGGCGGCAGGGTGGCGCAGTGGTAACATTTGCGCCTCACAGCAAAAAGATCCCGGGTTCGAATCTCAGCTCGGGCGCCTTTCTGTGTGGAGTTTGTGTGTTCTCCCCCTGTTCTGCGTGGGTTCCCTCCGGGTTATCCGGTTTGCTCCCACAAGTAAAAACAAACCACTCGTTAATTATTTGGCCGATAACATCATAATATATAGGAAGCAGTGTGTAGCAATATGGCGCCGGCAAACCGCCTGGCTGCCTCCTCCGCCTCTCTGCGCTTTCCTCACTACGCCTCTGAGTCGTTCTCTCGTCGATGAATACCTTCGACATTGAATGAATATGTGCGCGTTATAAATGTAAAATTATTATTGTATTTTTGCGGTTTTTCGCAAATTTGCGGTGGCAGTACTGTTTTCGTGGCGTGGCTGCTGCTACTGCGAAGCCGCAGCGAAACGGCGCAGCTAGTGCGAGCGGTGTCGCGCGTTGCTCCGCGTCCCGCATCTACCTGTGCCCGCGTCAGCCATCGCTCGCGTTGCATTCTCGAGCATACGTATTGCCATTGTGTGCCCCACAACATTGCCCATTAACTGAAGTATCGGTGCAAGTGCTAGTACATCTAGTGAAATGTAAACAAGGTATTTGCGATTTTCGGGATTCGCTCCCGTTTCTGGAACGAATCGCACATGCGAGTTAAGGGTTTACTGTACAGCAAGTAAGTTTCCAATTCGTGCCGAATAATAATATTAATATCAATTTATATAGCGCCTTTCACCCGAGGGTCACAACGCGCTGCACAAGGGCCGCGATAGGAAAAAATGGTCAAGCATTATTGCACCGCAAGCAAGGCTTCTTTCTAAGCACGTCTTATTAGATTGACATTTTTAAAAGGTCTGATTCTATTTACATGCAGCAAGCAATCTTTGCAGGGCATTAACGATGCACCGCTAGTGTGGGGTAAACAGGCCCTATCGCAGATGCCTAAATGAGATGTAGTTCTGTACCATCATCTTCCCTGGCCATTCCCATTACACAAGGTGATGGACTACTAGCTGCAGATCTCCGAATAGCAATTGCTCCCCCTCATTACACCGTTCCGAGGGCACGACGATCGGGGGACGGGAACAGAACATCCGGTGAAGCAGAACGCAGGGCACTTGGCGTAAAGCGTGGCTTGCTAATTGATGTTGTGACGATGCGCGAGGGTGCTGTGATTACGAGGGATACACACCGCGCCGCGCGTTAATTCGCCCCGCGTCGGCACCGCGGACAGCCGCCGCTGACGTGCGTTCGTTCGCAGCTGCGATTATTTTCGCCCGCCGTGGGGGTACGCGACAGCGGAGTAAAAGCCCGTTATCCGTTACGATTCTCATCACGCCGCTAACAATGCGTTTGCGTTAATGTTCTGCTCGGGCTGAATCTAATAAACGGAGCGTCCTTTTATAGGGTGGGGGGGGGAGGTCCCATCTGCCAACCCGTGAATTGTAAAGGACCTCGTGGCTTCGTCCCCGAAGACACAGCCATTGCGATGTGGGTCTCGTGGCCAAATTGGCGTTGAGAAATTGCCACGAATAATTAAATTTGTCCCTTGCGGGAGTGATGGCTGGGTGGGGGCAGCTGGGGCAAGAGGGACAGCGGGGAGGGAGGGAGGGATGTGGATGAGCCGAACTGGGTGGCACGTGGCCACGATTGCACGAAGCTAATTCCGACTAGAAAATTGGAAATTGCGTTGCGATTAGGATCTCTCACGGATGACATCTGGCCGAGGATGTAGAAAAAGCGCAGCGATCATAACATCAACAACGACGCGCACACAACTGTCTTATCGGTTATCACACCTGCATGACCTTTCCGCTGAAACAACTGTGGGTCTGACGATGACACAAGACGGTCTTATTTTTCTTACCCGGGGTCTTCTTTGCTAGAAAAATACGTAAAGAAGTAGACACAACGGTGCGGCATAACTTGCTTTATCGTTGCGAGGAATAATATTCATTTGTTATTACAGGAATTGTTCAAAGTGTCCTTCACGTTCAATACACATTTAGCATCTTTGCACCACTGAACAACTCATAGTGGCGGCGGTACAGTTTCTTTGTTATTATTCGACGTCTCGAACTCTTGGCGTATTAAATAATAATTCTCGGTAAAGCGGCTTATGCCGCACCCTGTGTATATATATACGATTATAATGCCGTGATGGACAAAACCCATTGATGCCACCGCAGCTCGCCAGCCCTTTGCCAGATTCCACAGCCTCTGCGCAGCAGACGCGTGACCCTCAAAGTTCTGCCCGAACAGCCTCCTGCCATCTGCTCTTAGGTCATCTCTGGCCCTTGGTCACCAGATTAGTGGAGACCGTCCCAATGCCTCTCGGCATTGGGACCTCACCCCCTCGATCCGGCACACGTATCCTACCCAGCGCAACCGTGTTGGCCAGGTCATATCTACAGCACTTGCCCGCAAGACTTAACCTTCCGCGGTCTTGACTGGGACTGGTGTTTAAATAAAGGCGACCTCTGTACGATTTAACCTGTCCCGTCCATCCATCGGTGGTGTCTCCGTGACTACAGGATACGGGGGCCAGCTCTGGGCAGCTGCAGGCCCAACCAACATGGAGGATGGAGCTGGTGTTCGTTGCCATCGGCAACGGCCTGGACCAGGAGGCAAACATGCTCACAGAGGAGCGGCTGCAGGTATTATTACCGTTGTCTAATCGTCGGGACGGTTATTTACACGGTTTGCAAGTCGGAGGTCGCCACGTCGTGTGTGGTGGGATAAAGTGTGGGTACTCCCACCTCGTCAGAGGCCTCACCAGGGGGTGAAAGCAACTTACATTTCTTACTGGTATGGTCATATCGCAACGCCTCTCCCACCCCCTCCTTCTCACCAGTACTGTACTCTTTGACCACTTTATTACCGGTATGCCATATCATACTGGCTTACTTTCACCTCTGGGCCTGACCAGCATACAATACGTGGCTCTCTCGAGCTCTGTCTCGATGAGGCCTCTTCCGCCAGCAGAGTTGTACGGTGGCAGCTGCAGGGCTGCCGCCTTCGCTTTTTTTAGTTTACATCTTCCTGCAGTGCCTTTGGACCTCTGTGTGCAAGGCGCTACGATATAAACAAAATCCATTATTAAATTTCCCCCAGTGTCCTGTGATGGACTGGCGTATAGCCCTGCCTTGCGCCCTATCTCTGCCGGGATAGGCTCCGGCTCACCGCAACCCTGTACAGGATTAAGCGGTTTCTGACGACGGACGGATGGGTTACCGTCGTTGTTACAGCCTTTTGTCGGATCGGAGTCAACCGGCCGGTGTCGGTGTGAGGCTCACTGCGGCCGCGTCGGAGTGCTGAGCCAGCACCGTTGAGGGGATTCTGGGCTCGAATCCGGCCCACAGCCAGCCGTGACTAAACCCGGGGCCCCGTTTTCCCCTCGGCGAATTTTGGCGGCGTCAGCTTGGTCACCGATGACTGCACAAAAATATAATCAAGCGATGCGGTCGTCGCGTAATGGATTTCAAATGTAATTCGGCACGGCCGCCGGCCTCCGAGAGGCTAAAACACGTAAATATGTCAGATGATTGGCGTGCTGTGATCCACTCATTACGCGGGCTTTTGTTGCAAAGGGGCATCGTCTAGTTTCGCGCGGGTGACGCCTCGACAGGTGAGCGCGGTTTCTTTGCGCGGCCACCTCGTTACGTTCCGCGTTATCCCGAGTGTGCGCCGTCTCGTTTATTAATACAGCAGAAAAATATCCGGTGAGCTTGCAAGCTCTTCACGGGATTCCTGCAACACAACAAACACGCGAAGTGACACAATTAGAACGAGGCTTGCCAGGTTTCACGTGCGTTGATGTGGCCAAGAAGATGGCCGTTCCGAGTGTCGTGATCTCGTGTGAGGCGCTGGTTTAATTTCAGACTCAAACCGCGGGAGGAAATGCTGGCGGGTAATTGTAATGATGCCCACGGACCGTGTGCTTTGGACGCATTTGTTTGTTGCTCGGCGCGCGTCTGTGCGTTTTGTGGTTCAAAGTTTAAAATAATCAACTCACCATTAAATAATCCGTAACTCCTCATAATTGAACTCGTTTAGGGGATGACACAATTTTGCCTGTGAAGAACGCGGCGTGTGTAGAATTATTATTTCCTTGTTACGTGGTGGTTGTTGTTGTTGTCACATAAGTTGGGGCGTAAAGATGTACTTGTTAATTTAGTGCAATTGAGCGCCTCTCCTTCATTCCAGACATCGCTAGCCGGGGGGCCCAGCTGTGTTGATCGATAATCCGTTTAGTTGGGTGCTGTATCTGTTAAATGAGTATCTCGGCCATTTGATTAATTCACTTTGTCCGCTTATTGACATGCTTATCTATTTTTGTGTTTAGGAATCTGTTTGAGAATCAGTTCATTGGTTTGCCAATTGAACCGTGGGACTTATCAAACACGGAAAATGCTTTAAATGTTAATGCTCTCAGTCTTGCCGCTGTGATATGCGAATCTGTTTGACTCCTGATTTGCGATGTGGGGTAGCTGCCGTGTTTATCACGGGCGGCTGATTTTATTTGTTATTTCCTCCTTCTTTCCTTTATTTTTGGGATTGGCTCCGGCTCACCGTGGCCCCGTTACAGTATTACGTGGCTAGCGATATTGACCGAACGAAGGTTCCTTTGCTTGACGACGCTGAGCGATTCGCTACAAATAAATGGCCCCCGTCGTGCTGGGAATGTTTTGTCTTTGAAACGACTTCCTCTCTGCCTTCGTCGGACGTCGTGTCGCACAACACGTGTCAGAAGCAACCGACGCATCTGAGAGCCATGAGTTGACATCCTTGGAGACACGCACGAACCGGTGTACCCAGAGTTGGCCACATTGTTACTGGGTACTCGGCGACCGTCTCTGAACTGGAGAGGCACCTTTGGTGGTCTTCGAGATGACGATACACATCCTAGTGAACAAATACAAACTCTGATGGTTGCTTTTCAGAGCGCCTGATGATGTTTCGAACGTATGAGGTGAAACGTCGCGAGGGAGATTGCTCAGTGATCCGGCTATTCCGAAAGAACAGCTCTGAAGGGCAACCATCATGAATCGAGCAGTGAAAAACCTACATCTGTACAAATACAAACCCCTGTCCCGTGTTGTTAACTTGTGCCCATTAACTGCTCCTTGGTGGCCTTCAACACTTGGCGGCGACGACGACGACGACGCATCAAGTCAAATGAAACCATCATCGTGGAAACGGAACGATCGCCGACCCGCGTGACGATTCCCATCCCCAGGTGGTGCGCGACACGGAGGCCGTCGTGCGCACGTGGCCCGGCTTCTCCGACTTCTGCTGGCGCCCGCCGGAGACCCGGAGGGACCCGGCTCTGCGGGACGAGGGCCTCCCGTCTCCCGCGGACTCCTCCGCGGCGCGGCCCGGTCACGGCCGCCGCACGCCGCCCGCCTCCGTCGCGGCGGCTCCGCCGTGCGCTCCGCCGGCCTCCATCTCCACCTTCCTGTTCCCGTCGGCGAGCGACGGCAAGGTGTGGTTCGACGGGCAAGGCGGGCAGCTGGCCGACATCAACGGTGAGACCGTGCGGGGTGGCGCTGGCGACAGCGGCGTGCAGAGGTTTGGTGATGCCCGGGGCCAACTCTGACTCCTTGATTGTATGCCCCCCAAGACTCAAGTATAGGGCCTAGTACTGAGAAATGTGAGAAAGGAAGACAGCTTTGGGAACTATCATTCATTCATAAAATGAGTTGTAAGGCAGTACTATAACGCGTCGACGGTCGTCGACAGGGCACGGTGGATGATGAAAAACAATGTTGATCGGCGGTCAAAACCCACCCGCCCGCCCGCAGGTTCCCTGCGCCTCGCCATGTCGCACCCGCAGGCCTACTGGTTCACGGACGAGCGCTTCGGGCCGGAGCGCCTGCGCAGCGCGGTGCTGCGCACCCAGGTTCACTTCGGAGCTCCGCTGCGGGGCTTCGGGCGGGCGGGGGAACGCGCCCGCGAGCAGAGGGAGCGCTTCCGCCGCTTCGTCACGACGTACGCCCGCGCGCTCGCCCGCGCCAGCGTGCCGTCCGCGTGAGTTGCTCGCTCCGAACACCTCTCCCGCTCCGAGGTTCGCCCGCTCCTCCGCTCACCCGCTAGCCCGCTCACCCGCTCGCTGTCCCGCTTTCCCGCTAATGGCACGCGGCGCCGCATTGGCTGTGGCTGTGATGGGATTTCAACTGTGCCGCTAGCTGGCCGGGTGGTCAGGATTGTTGTGGGCCGCGTGATATTATACGGGTGGGATTCCCCAATGCTGGCAGAAGGTTATAGGTTATGTGTGTTGCGGTAAGGTGCCGTTTTCATTTTGGCTCGTCACCCTGCCAGGGTCAAGAATAATATGAATGACCCCCCCCGCCCCCCTGTGTTCATCCAAGAAGCTTCAGCGAGCCTCAAGATTTTCTCAAGATGTTTGTATGAATGAGTGTCTGGTGAGTGGGATAAAAAAAACCCGGAGAAAACCCCCCAACATACGAGGTGATAACGCTCAAAGCCTCCGCACCGACGGAATTCATAACGGATTTCGGCTTCTCTCGGCCCGTCATGTCTTCTGCTGTTCACCCCGGAGTCCAGAGGGGGTTTAAAAGTTTCAACAATCTGTACGATCCACCTACCCGATCGATGGTCCGATCGATGAAAGAGAGCAGCTTCCCGTGGGAAGTTAAGTCATTGGCTTATGGATTGTCCTTGGAAATTAGGAATTTAAACCACTTGCTCCGGATTTGCCGATGGAGATTAACACGCCGCAATGCTTGTTTGTGCCTCGGGACGCTGTTGAACCTTTTTTTCTCTCTCTCCACCTTGTTTAAATGGAATTAAAGCACGCCTAATTGATTCATTAATTAACAGTCGAGTATTAATATTAATTTGTTTGAGTGAGCGAAGGCATTGTTTCCCCTCGCGTTTAATTGCTTTCACGAATTTATTTAAATTCGGCATCGGTGGCGTACACTTATGAATTTCCATGAATGAACGAATTGCATTAATATGTAATGGGTCAGTGTAATTATGGTAATTCTTTCGAGCGTAAGAAAGCATTACACGGGCTTGGGGGGAGGGGAGGAGTAATACATCTCATTCCTGCTCGCTAACAAAGCGGAAATAACGCGCCGATAACGCAATCGCTCATCGTTTTACAGCGGGCGGCTTGCGCCACACCGCCCGAGAAGGAGCGGACACCCTGTCCTTATTTTTCTCACGGATGACTATAATTATCTGCGACCTTTTAAACATCTTCCCGGTTTTTCACCCAGCGCGATCGGGTCGCGCGAATGTATACGTCGCTAACGCGCGCTGGGCGCGTGTATTTTACATACTCATTTACGCACTTAACTCGTTTTTAGCGGTGACGCTCGGCATACTAATGTTGGTTGTGGGCACGACCGTGAGATCTATATGTTGGCACCCGGGGCAAGGTCTCATCCTCGCCTCCCACCGCCGCCACCAGCACCTCCCTGCACCCTTTCGCTACCCGGCTCCCTCACAAGATCGTTGACATTTTTGCGATAAATATTTATTGCATTCAAACCTATTAACGTAACGGAATGAGATAATGACATGTCCGTTCGGATCTGGAGCTCTCGCCGGCCTGTGTGTCAGATGCCCACGGAAGCTGATATCACAGAACTACTTCTTGAAATCTCCGTCCAGTGAGTTTTTAAAAATCGGGACTTTGGAAGTTGCAACACTTCCCCCGTGACCTGCTATGGAAGAAATGTTAGTTGCACATTGGTGACACTGATATTTGAAATTCTCCGAGCTGCAACTTAGCAAAGTCAACTGAAAAACAACATAAAACATGATGTTTTAAAAAATAAAATTGCGTTGTAATTGTTGACCGGACTGTGACAATCGGCTCCCTGCACTTCGGAGCCCGGTTTTCATGACGTTAATTCCGATGTCATTTTTGCTGGCTCAGTGCTTTGACCCCTAACCCCAAGCCATTAAATTACATTATTGTTGTTTTCATTATTAAATTCCCGCCAGGATCCACTCGCGCACCACTTAGTTGTAAGTCGGCTGCGGTTGTTCCGCAGAAAATCTGACGCACCCACCCATAACAGCGGCAACACGTGCCAACTAAAAGCAAAAGAAAATAAATCGATGCACCCCAGCATGAATCATAAACACGGACGTTAATGAAAAAAATAACAAAGTCCCAACAGTGCAGACGGAAGCATAGAGAGGCGCATGCTCGGAATTGCATTGAGAGGCGGAGAGAAGCACAAGGGTTGGAAAACGTGCAGGTTGAAGACATCAATTTTATCTGAGAAAAAGTTAAGCGGGAGTGGCAGCCGAGGGACGGAATATGTCCTCACACACACACGTGTGGAGACGGAGCGGTGAAATCGGCTCGTGAGCGGGCGTCGGGTGGATCGTCGAATCGCGGGGATTGATGGCAACCGCTTGAGGTGGAGGGAGCCGGTGGTGGGAGGGCTTCATCCAGCAGTCGATTGCTCCTGGCCACCACCGACGATGACGCTCATGAGACAATGAATTGAAACCCATTTGCCCCTCTCCTTTGCGCACGTTTCGCGAGTTGCCTGCGAGAACGCGCGACGGCTTTGCCATCGACGGTGGCGTCTGTCGCCAGAGACGGCGTCGACGACGTATCGACGTCGGGAGTAGACGCCACCGCCCGACGCTCCGTCAGAACGCTGGCGTTCGTGCCAACGGCCTGCGCTAACCGCGGCTCCTCTGCGTTTGCTCGCCGCGGCCGCCGTCGCGTGTGCCAGGAAGGTGCGGGTGCTGTACGGCGGCTACGACCTGTTCGACCAGGAGGTGCGCGAGACCTTCTGGGGAGACATGCGGCTGGCCGGGGCCAGCGGCGCCTGCGTGGCGCTGCTCATGTGCGCGCTGACGCAGGGCTCGCGTGAGTGGGACGCACGCACACGCGCGTACGTCATCATCGTCAGAAACCGCTTACTAATAATAATTTTACATTTATAACGCGTGGCACATATTCATTCGATGTCAAAGGTGTGCATTCGACGAGAGAACGACTCGGACGCGCGAGGAAAGCGCAGAGAGGCGGAGGAGGCAGCCAGGCGGTTTGCCGGAGCCATATTGCCACACACTGCTTCCTATATATTTATGATGTTATCGGCCAACTAATTAATGGGCTCACCGCACAGAAAGGTACCCGAGCCAGGATTTGAACCATGGACTTGTTGCTGTGAAGCGGCAGCGCTACTCACCGCGCCACTGATGCATGTACATACTCAACAAAGGTCCCCGTATAGCTTTAACGGGCTTTTGGGGCTAGTGCTGTTAATGAGCGCCTATGAAGGCCGGAATGGCACGCGATGGGGTGGTGTGGTCAGCACCATACCCGGCCAACCTTTTCCCCCTAGTGGCGATGGTTATACCGTACCAGCTACTAATTTGAGGCTGAGTCGACCGACCGTCGGTCCAGGACGAGTTAAAATGTTCGCCATTGATTTTTTTTTTTTTTGGTCTTGAGCAGGATTTAAACGCGGGTCACCGGGTTCGTAGCGTATCCCGTTAACCGCCACCGTACCGCTCTCCACAACGCATGCACAAACACGCGTGCGCTGGCGTTTCTGCACAAACAAAACCAATCCTCCTCGTACTGGACCGGCTTCGTACGTGTTGTTTTTAACGGTGGCTGTTTTCTGTGCCCGCCGCCGCAGTGCTGCTCACATTTTTCGGGCTCGCGAGCATCGTACTCAGCTGCCTCGTCTGCCTGTTCGTGCACCACGTCGTGCTCGGCGTGCGCTACCTGGGCATCCTCAACGGGGTCGCCGCCTTCGTCATCGTTGGAATCGGTGAGCGGCTAGCTGGCAGCGGCGTGCAGAGGATTGGTGATGCCCGTGGCCAACTCCGACTCCTTGATTGTAATGCCCCCAAAACTCAAGTATAGGGCCTAGTACTGAGAAATGTGAGAAAGGAAGACAGCTTTGGGAACTATCATTCATTCATAAAATGAGTTGTAAGGCAGTACTATAACGTGTTAACTGTCGTCAAGTGGATGGAGAAAAGTAATGTCGATCGGCGTCGACAGGGCACTGAAAGAGTTAATCAGCATTACGCACAGTATTTACACGTAACAGGTTCTCTACTCTGGTCTCGCTTACTAAAACACGGATCCCTATTCACACCGGCTTGTGGAA
>JAZEWU010000032.1:5545976-5557555 GCA_036362915.1 Geotria australis | reverse complement strand
CGTGCCCCCGCTCTGTCACAGGCGTTTGCCGGCGGGCGTATTATTGATGGTAGTAGCGGACTCTGTTTCACGAAGCGGTCGGACTTTATCGTATCATGTCCGGAAAGTATTTCCACGGCAGGCACGCGCCTCCATCCAAATACAGGAGAAGCTCGCCGACCACCCTGTCTCTCTCCCGTTTGCGGGCCTCGCCTTAGCTCGTGCGTCATCAGCAAGAAAGTGTGTACAGCTCGCTGTGGTTGTGGCCCCTTGGCCTCCCACTCAAGTTCACTCTTCTTGGTGGTTCGAATTCGATTCGATTCTTCGAAGCGTTGTGGTTGTATGACAGTTTCCCATTGCAACAAGTTCTTCTTTAGTTGCAGACAGCCCTTCAGCATTTAGAGATATAATAGTCAGTGCTAGCCTTAAAGGCAGGCGGGCACTGGCCTCTCTTCTTGCTCCAGACTGAGGGGCTTCTGGCATCTGTTGAGATTCTGGACATCGTTGTCTTTCAGCTCCTCAGCTTCGAAATGCTTGGTAATTTGCAGGTAATACCAAGTATTACTTGACAGGGATCGCGACGTGAACGCTTCTACCTTGATCCCCTTCTTGGTGGTGAATCGCTCTTATGGTCGTAGCCCCCCACACAACAAGCCTACTGGGCCTATTGTGGCTGCAAGTCACGTGCCGCCTACTCCCGGTCACCTCTTGTAATGAGACTGTCTTGATCTCTTGAGTGCTTACCTGGTTAAATAAGTAAACCTGACACGATGCCAGGGTGCCAGGAACCTAGAGACAATGTTTTAGTGAGAAATTAGACCATCGGTAGAAAGTCGTGGATAGATAATACAGGGAGTTGTAAGAAATACATCAAGAGACCGTACCGGCTTACTCTCACCTCGGCACCTCGGCCCTATAATGCATTAATCCGGCAGCTGCGTTGGCAACTTTCAAATTAGGAAAATGGGACTGACTGAATAACTAACCTGCGTTGCCCTCAGATTAGCTTGGAGAAGGCAGCCAACCAGCTGGCAGAATGAAATGTTATCTCATTTTTATTTCTTCCCCCACCTATCCGCCGCTCAGCTGAAGCTGCAAATAATTTGTCACCTGGGTGAACGGTTGGACGTACCCAGGATTGGTCGCCTGCCAAGGGAGGATAACATTTGTTTCACTTTGCGGCGCAGAAGTGTTCGCACGCGTGCCATCGCGCAATAAAATACGGGTATTAAGGGCACCTTCGTCGAACGAGCAAACGTGGCGGTGTGCGGAGTCGGTGGTAAGTTAAAATAATGTGGAGGACCGCGAGCGAGACAACCCGCGATGGAGCCGTGGGAATATCGGTCACTGTCGGCAGCGGTTGGCTCGCGCCAGGTTTTATTTTCAAATTAGCATTTTTAGCCAATTAAGCGGATCCCAATTTTCGTTTTATTTAAAAGGGAGAAAAGTAAGTCGGATTTGGCAGGACGTGTAATGGCTGGAGGGGATGATGGTCCCTGCTCGGGAATAATGATGGAGTAACGGCCGAGAGACGGGATACGTGTCCCAGAGAACGCTCTCAGATGGAGGGAGCGATTAATTCAACTCGTGTACAGGCGGTAACCCAGTCTAGGATTGTAGGCTGAGACCCACGAGCCTACTGAAGGCCAGAAACGTTTCGACTGAGGCCAGCGTGAAGGCAGATACCTCTAAGCCAAATCCCCAGACCGAGGCCTCACCACCCAAGGCCAAAGCTAAGGGAACACAGCTGAAATAGTGTCCTCGATCCTGCCCTAACTCGACTGCGTTTCCTCTCTCGCTTTTGCCGCTGACTGCCGCTCGCTTGGGGCTTCCCGCCGGCAAAGAGAATAATCCGCGTTATTGTTGGTTCGAAAATCGTGCCCGGCCCGCCGCTTGCCCGCCCGCCCGCGCGCTCACGACACGCCACGTCGCGATAACGTCGCAGCTTGGAAATAAAAGGCGACGTTGTAGCGCGGGGAGAGCGTCGCCCGCTTCCGTTGCGGTGACCCACTTCGGAACCCGCGGGATGGTTTAATGAAGTCGTTTAATGCATTAGGGTGTTTGCCCAGGAGAGCAGACACGTTTTGTCATGTTAAGTCACGTTCGCAGCCGTCGTTAGTGCCGTGGCGGCGCAGGCAGTAAGCAATATCCACGATGGGTGGAAGGATTTTTATCTCTTTTTTTTTTTGGGACAGAGAGGTCGCGAGCAGGTCGTTGGGTATCGAGGGCACGGTGATGATTCAGGCTGGCAGCGCTGCCTCTTCGCAAGGACGCCGCTGTAAAAGAGACTCATCGTCTCGTCGGGCTTTCACTTGATCTTGTGAAAACTCCTGCTGCCCCGAACGGATTTGCATTAAGCGGCGGTGATTTAATGCCGTCGGTATCGTCAACGTTTTTTTTCTTTCTTTCTCTCTACACATCAAACTGTCCGGAATTCCCACCCGGTCTCAGACGCTAGGCAGGTTTGAGCCTGGTTATCACCTGGATAGGTGACTACCACGGCAAACCACTAGCGACGGCGGTCAGAGAAGATTTCTGTTGGTGCTCGGTCACCGCTTTGGAATTTTGAAAAAATCTATCGGTACATGAATTGCATTCCAATTCGCAGCGTTTCCTGTGGAGAGCCATTCTCATACGTCGAGCCGTGAAAACCTACGTCGGTACAAATGTGTACATTTTGATAAGATGAACATATCGCAGAGATAACAGGAAAGAGCGCTTTGCAAATGAAAGTAAGCTTTATTTGCTCGTTTGCATTCATCCCTGTGAGCGTGCTAACGATGGAGTGTCCGCAGCTTGTGTTTGTGAATGCAAAACACTCTTCTCTTGCTTATCACATGGGTGCCCGGGATGTGTCGCTCACTTTGAGCTTTCAGTGCCGACGAGGAGCTCCGTTGGAATCCAGGTCGCTGTCGCCCTTGATTAAACTGGGTTCTCAAGTTCCAGCCATCCGTTGTCATAAACCACTTAATCTTGTACAGGGTCGCGGTGAGCCGGAGCCAATCCCGGCAGACACAGGACGCAAGGCAGGGCCATACTCATGATTGGACGCCAGTTCATCACAGGGCACCGGGGACAATTTAGTCCGCAGGCCAATTAACCTATGCAGTAGCATGTCTTTGGACTGTGGGAGGAAACCGGACTATCCGTTGAAAACCCACGCCGACACGGGGAGTACATGCAAACTCCACACAGAAGGGCACCCGAGCCGGGATTCGAACCGGGGCCCTTGTTGCTGTGACGCGGCAGCACTACTCACTGCGCCATCGGGCATTATTATTATTTTCTCGTAATTATCATTTTTATTACCATTTGAAACCGACTTGGCTTGAGAGGCAAAAGCACTCTGCGCTAAAGTGCACTCGCTAGTACGGACCGTCAGCCGAGGCACGATAAACGGGTTTCTGGTCGATACTCGGTCCTAAATTTTTCCGCTACCCAAGCCAGCCAGCCAGCCCACAGATAAGCGAGGCCGGCACATAGCTAATACACAAATACGGCACGTATTAAATTATTAACTCAACCCTTATTGCCATCGAAAAAACGGCAACGCATTACAAATCGTAAATGGTAATAAAAGCCAAAACTGCTGACGGTATTACGCTACTCAGCACTGGAAATCATCTTTCGGCTCGCAAGTGGTTTATTGTAAATTGAATCGGTCTTGCGGGCCAGCGGCTCGCGGCTTTTAAAGGACCGGTTGAAAGAAAAAAAAGGGTGTAAGTCTCTCCGCTGTGTTATTGGGGTTGTACCGCGTGTCGGTCGGCACCGCGTCCTACGTTTCGCTCCGCGTGCCGCAAGCTGAGCAAGCTGGCGTCGCGCGGAACCTCCACCGAGGGGATTTCGCGACGGGATCGGCTCGCGTACGTCGGTGAGACTGATCGTTACCATGCTGACGCAGGTGTTGAGCAGCAGCTATGATAGTAACGTTTAGGTGCGGGTTGAGGCCAGGTGATTTCGTCAGGGGTAATGGCGCTTCGAAGAATCGCAAAGAAGAAGATGGCGTGTATCGCTGTCGTCCCTCCGTCGTATTTGTGAATTGGGCAGTCGTGTCCGGCACCCTGCGATGCACTGGGGTCCCTTCCTTGGTGTTCCCATGCCTTGCGCCCTGTGTCTGCCGGGATAGGCTCCGGTTCACCGCGAACCTGGGCAGGATTAAGCGGTTTCTGAAAATGGATGGATGGATGGATGGCATTCGTCCGTCGTGTGTTCCGTGCTCTGTTTTTGGGTGAGCACAGTCGCACACTGGGGAGGTTTTCATTTTTCAGTACCTGCTTCTGCCACGGTTGGTGCAGTGGATGCGGTTGAGGGATACTTGATGAGTGACGGCAATGTCGTGTGGTGGGTGAGTAGCAGGAGTAGAAAGTAACTTGAATGTCTTACCAGTACTGTCATATCGCAACCCCCCTTCCCACCTCTAAGGAGGACCCCTCTATTCAGCAGTGGACTGGTCATAGCTGATGATGATAATGACAAAAAATATGCCGGTATAATTTCGGTGAATTTCGCTAAAGTTAGTCTTGGATCCACTTGGCAACAAGCCGTTTTTTTTTTGCACGTGCGGTGAGAATGTTAAGTAAAGACCCATTGCGGCCTAAAAAAAAAAAAACCTGCATAAAATCTGAAAAAAATGTGACCGCGAAGATTGATGGTGATTGATCGTGCGATGATAGCGCTGTCGATAATGATACAGATGTCGCGGAGACGGCAGAGTGAGACCGATCGCCGCACCGCGGTCACTCGACGATGCACGGACGCGCCCCGAACCCAGCCGACACTAATTTCTGCTTTAAACGGACATGGTGTGCAAATGATTTGGTGTAATTACAGCGGAGTAATTTACTGCCCTATCGCCAGCGATGCGCTGTTTATGTCCTCTCTCGTGTGCACATGCACACACGCGCATACAATTACCGAAGAAGACAAAGGTCCCCCGTGTAACCCGGCACGGGCTGTCGGGGCAAGTGCCGTTAGCGAGCACCTATGAAGACCGGAATTGCAGATGACGGGTTGGTGTTTCTAACGCCACACCCGGCCATCTTAGTTATCCCCAGTGCTTATGTTTTGCACACTGTGTCGGGCATTCATTTAAGAATGTAGTGGAGGGGGCTGCATATAATTTTTCATTGTAATCACAACAAGCTTCTTCAGCTAATTCCCATTTCACTGTTACACTTTTGCGCTGCTTTGTCTCTTATTAATTTACTGGATTTATTTGACTGTTTTTTTGTTGTGCAACACTGTGTGCTACTGTTTACCTTATGATTATGGCTACAGTTTTGTCTCCGCACAATTTAATGCTGTAAATGTGTTACATTCATTGCATCACCTTCTGGTTAATTCGCACGTTTGTTGTATCGCAGTAATCCCCCCTAGGCAGAGCTTGAAAGCTCACTGGGTATTTTCTGCTGTAATTACAAACGTCCATCCAACGTGTAAACATCCATCACGCTTTTAATGTTTAATATCCTCGTGAGATGTCGGCAGAGAGATGCAGACACGAGGTACAGATGTAGCGAGATTAAAACAAATCTAAACCGCAGACACAAATAGATGCAGTGAGATGAGAGAGACGCGGACAGGATGGAGATTAAAGCGCTGAAATGGACGTTTCAAATGTTAATTAGCGCACGTTAAGCTGGACGTGATTTTACGCTGATATTTAATTGCACTCGCGTCCCTGTTTGCGCGTATGTATATTTTTTTCAAATCCACCCGGGGCCTTTTCAACGCGATTTGGGCCGCAAAGCTTTCGCTGCGTTCGCTTGCGCCTCGGCGCGGTCGCTGGACGGCGAGCAAACCAGAGACGTTGCACGTCTGCCGGTCTATCGTGGCCCAATTAATGTTACGTTGGGCAGCAGCTGGCTTGCCACCACAATCCTCGGCTCGCTGGCGCAGAATGCGCCGGCGATGTGTTGTAGAGCGGGACTCGTGCAGCGCGGAGGATTTACCTCGTTTGCGAGCGAGAGCACGTCCGCTGCGGAGATGGAGCGATAAACATTGGCGCGTGTGCTACATTGTGGGATGGTGAGAGATTGCGACGGCTTGGCGGAGGCCTTCATCCAGCAGTGGATTACACGTGGGAGATTTAACGTCGCGCTGAAGCGTTGCGCAGTATTATTGCGCAGCTCGGTCGTGAGTAACGTCGCAAAAACACCATCGCGTTAGATGAGATTCAGCACTTAATTCGGCTCCGTTCCAGCTGCGAGAATTGAGGTCTGTGTTTGTCGTGCGATGACCGTTAAACCTCATATCCAGAGGTCAAGGGCGAACTCGCGGATGTAGCTCCGCGATATCCGCTTCCGTGGGTCGCTCGCGAACACGGAGGGTCGCGCCGAGGGTCGCGGTGGATGTAACCAGATAGAGGCGCTTGTGACGGGTCTGACAGTTGTGCGGGGATGGACCGCGGGGCAGGTCACCGAGACGGGTTCTTCGAGAAGCTCCCAGAAGTGCTGCTCTCTCGCGCGTGTGTGGAGCTCGAGCGGTCACTTGATGGAATCTCAGGGAGTGTGTCTCCGTGACGCCGCCAACACAGAGTCGCACGACTCGGCGAGAAATCCTCCGCGGATTCTTTATCTCGTGACGTGTGACCGCGGGCAGCACGGCCCGGGGATAAAATTGTGGAAAAATGTTACTTTTAAAAGTATCACGTTTAAACCGTCGCAGTAAAACCTACATTTAACAGACTAATAGGGTAAAAGGGTGTCCGGAAGGTCGTTAAATCTGGATGTTTATATGACGATCTTATATTCAGAGTAATGGTTATGTCTTATAATAACCTATATATTGTGAACACCATTAAACAGAGTAATACGTGTATCTAATAGCAGCAATAAAAACACTAAAATATTTTTGGTAATTACCAATGCAGACTGCTGTCTTGAAAGTAGCGGGCAGCGTTCGTTGCTACCAGAGTCCGTTGAATAGAGGTCCCTCAAATTGAGGTTTCACTGTACAAGGCGTTGCACAGGGTGGTCCAGATGTCTTGTGACCAAATATATTTGCCCCCAAACATTTTCTTCCTTTGCTCATTCATTAATTACGTTTAAAACAACCCTTACATTCGTATACTATTGCAGGACGGCTTGCAGTGAGCGTGTGGGCTCATGAAAGATCACAAACTGGGAAAAAAAAAAAAAACCCATGGAATGGGAGTCACATGACATTTGGACCACCCTGTGTCGTACACTATATCTTTTTGGCTGCCTCTCAGAATCCGAGACCTGTGGACACAGCCCGTTAAGCCCCCTGCGTTAATCCGGCTCTGGTCACCGGGTCTGATTGGCCCCGATGTAAATGAACGCGAGGCTGAACATGCCTCTCCGTGTAATGGGTTTCCAATAAATTACGCAGCGTAGCGATGCCTCCACCAGTATAGGGATAATAAATACGATTTAACATCGCGAGAGGAGCCAGGAAAGTACAAGGAAAGTAAAAAAACAACAACCTAGAAATAATCAAATCGACATACACTTCTGATGATCCCCCTGAGGAATCTTATAAACAGCAACAACAACCGTCCTTCGCCACTAAGTGGCGGTGACGTCACCACGTCGCCTGTGCCAGGCCATATGCACCTTGAGGCCACGTGAAGTGTCGAAGGCCCGTCGACAGGAGGTCACAGGACAGACCCAGGTGTCATGGGCTGCCTGACTGAGATGACTGGCAGATACACCACCTGAGCTCCCTACCGCGCCAACTTGCTGTGCTTTGGCCGCTCGGCGCTCGGCTCGCTGTTGTGAGCGTCGCTCCTCCGCCCTCCGTTGTTGCAACAACGCAGGAATCTTATAGACACACACACATACACGCGTGTACACGCAGCAAGATAAATATACTCCCAGAGGACAGGAGGGGCCCACAAATAGAACGCTGCACTCGAGTATCCGCACGTGCCCCAGTTATTATTGTCTTCTCCTCTTTCATTCTCAGCCCCGTGTCGCGTTGGCGTCCCCTCCACCGACGGATGTCTCCATTAGGCCAGAGTCCCTGCCGCCGCGTCGCCACGCCACGCGGGGGGGCCGCTGCCTTGCCCGGTTCGGAAAACGCTCGATGATTTAATGCCCTCCTACCATGCCAGCTCGCCCACGCACTCGTCTTGCACACCTGCCCATGCTCCCGCACGCCCGGCTCGCTCGCTCACTCGCCCGCCCGCTCGGCCCACTCGCCCACCACGTAGCAACGTCGTAGTAGCCTTGCGCCATAAAGCGAGCGGCACATTACAAATGTACTTAGCTCGTGTTGCCCGCTATTCGCCGGCGTTTACGCATGCAAGGATTAGCCGGGCTCCAACACGCTTGGCTTCAGAGCTGCGACGATCCCGGACCGCCCGCGTACGGACCCAACAAAGATCTCCCCCGTATAGCCTTCACAGACTGTAGGGTCAAGTGCCGTTAGCGAGCACCTACGAAGGTCGACACGGCACACGGGGAGGTGGGTGACCAGCACCACGGGCCCCGGCCGCCTTTGTCACTGGTTACACACCGCACAATGTACTCATTTAAGGCTGAGTCGACCTACGGGAGGCCCGGGAACTGAGGTCAACGGGTTTGTAGCCCAGCGCGCTAACCGCTGAGCTGCGCACGGAGCCACACACGCACTCGATGACGAGTGCGCCGGTACGATCGCTCTGCTGGGCATCGGCCCGGGGCTCTGAAGGTCACGGGCGCTGCTGCAGTTTAGCCACTTTGATTTCCCCCGTGGTGACGGACGCGGCGCTCGCACGTCAAAAAATCGCGGGCCGCCCGCCAGCTCCTCCGTCTCGTTTGTCCCGCGTTCTGCCCTCCGTTCGCGGCGCACAAAAGCGCCGGCTTATCGCGGAATCGCGCGTCTCGCAGTCAATTTGGCCGCGGCTGACGCCCCCCGGACCGGGCTCTCCTCCGCTCGGCACGGAGTTCTCGGTCTCGTGCCTGAAGCGCGTCGGAGTCACGCGCGGTGTCGTGACATCCGCCCTCCGTGGCGGATTTGAAAAGGGGGATGATGTGGGATTTGCTTGGGTGGCGGCAGATACGGGTTATCGCGTGTTTCTGGCTTATTCCCGAGACGTTCTCTTACCGAGGTAGCCGTCCTGGAAAATGTGTAAGCCTCTCCAGGGCATTTAATGTCGGGATTTTTGTCAGTTGTGTTGTGATCTATACGTATGACGGAGCAAATGTGTTTTATGTATGTATGTATGTCCGCACTGAGACTACCGAACCGGGTCCGAATCCTTCATAAGCGCAGACGTTATCTGCAGAACACCCCAAGGTTTTTGTCTTGGTTCAGGTTTAATTCTCACTTATTGATTACTTGTCTGAAAGTTCAGAGAGCCAGCAGTATTCCCAAAAGGATATCACGAACAACTCCATGTCAAAGCCGTCATGTCAGCAGAAAACGTCATCAGCAAGGCACGTGACGAGAATGCGTTGCGCGCTTGGAACACGATCGCCCGTCGCGCGGGTACGCTGCTAGTAATGTTCACAGCAAACCACTGAGAATGTAGTTTTTCCCATCTTGCGCTGTTGTGAGATGTTCCCGTCGCCGTGACAAGTCCTGATTGTTTCTGTCTCGGAGGTGGAGGACCCTATTGGCGGCATGGGGTCGCTTTGGCAAGGGTGAAAATGTCACTTTCCATCTTTGAAACCGTAACGACGCGTGGAGAAAACAAAACGTTACACTTTGTTGCTGCGGACAGTGTGGGTGAGGTGTCAGGTGGAATGCGATCGGTCACGTTCCGTCCCCGGAACAGCAAGCCTGGCGCGTTGTCAGTTGTCTGACGTCGAGCTGCGTGCGTGCAGGCAAGGTTTTGTCCGGGGAATATCAGGTGATGGGGACGAGTTTTGGATTAAAAATATTAGTGTCGCCTTTTGTGAAGGGCTCTCAGAGAGTAATTATTTTTAGGATTTTCAGGTTAATTTAAGTCGTGTTATGTGACACCGTCTCGGGGAGTACAAAGGTAGCGACACGTAACACGGTGTGCCACCATTTTTGCAGGAGCAGCCATGGAAGTGAATGTCATGTGAGCGATGTCACTTCCTTTTTGGTAATAATCGGATTTTTTTGGATTTAACGTGACGGCTTTCGTGACAGTAAACCCAACACATCGGTGTGTAGAAATAGTAAAGAATTGGCATGGTTTTTTTTTTACGTGAGGTGGGTTTACGACACCTATATATTTTACATGACCTAACCCATAAAAATGGATACTTTATGGATATTTTTGGTTTGCGTAAAAGAACGCGGGCCCAAAGCCCCGAAACGTCAAATGGCCAGCAACAAACAGCACAACGAATGTTGTAACAGAGTTGAAACTTTTCTTGAATCAAGCGCGGTTGTTATTATTATAATCGCTCGGGGAAAGAGGCCCATTTTATTCACAGCAGCGGTCAATCCACACTGACTTTTAAGAGACACTTTATATATATATAGGCCCACCCCTCCGTCGCCTGGCTTTCGAGCGGCACTCAGAGTCACGGTCGTTTACCTCTGTGAAATACGGTGTGCGTTACAAATTGCGTTATTATCATTATTCTCCACAGCCCAGACTCTCTGCTCACAACCCCGTCGCTTGCGTGCGTCATGGCGCACAATACTGGCGCTTGTAGATAGGCGGCCGTCCACACACTGGCGGAGACGCTCCTGCTTTCATTCCGTTTGCCTTTGTCGGCGTTCACGTTTTAAATCCGATAGTCACAGCGGATATATGCGTCGGTCTATTGCTCTGCATTATCGAGTTTTAATTTTCCATTAGCACTCCAGGCTGTCCGCTCACCTCTTTACTTTATCGCTGTCGGCGTACCGCGATCGCCCGAGGTTTAACCGCACTGATGTCTTTTCAAGTTTTATCCCTCGAACAAATATTTACATTTGCGTAGAAAAACTTTTTCACTACTCCGCGGATATAAATTGGTCCCGAGTTTGCAGCCTGCTTTTATTAAGTTCTTCTTATTTCTTTCATTGTCCTAGTAACTTTGACGAAATTGAATCGTTGTAATGACCGTCATCAACGTATCCGAGGTGATTCGCGTAATTGGTTTTCGGGGTAGATTGCGCACGTACAAAAGGCGAACACCGTCGCTTTGTGCGTGCGTCGCCTAACCCAGAAACCCATTACGAGTCATGATGTTGGTTATGAAAACCTGCGTGTTAAATTATCCGAGGTGGTTAATAAGTTCTCCGTTTCTATTTGCGTCCTTAGGTGTGGATGAAATGGCATCGTAAGATAACTTGCGATGTCGTCCTCTCGATGCACTGCTGGCTATGCAATTGGGAAAATTGCCGAACCCTCATTGTGAAGAAAACCTTTAAATGCACCCGATCTCGTCAGAGCTCGGAAGCTAAGCAGGTTTTAGCCTGGATAATGCTTGGATGGATTACCAGTGCTTATTATGAGAGTTAAGGCTGAATATCTACATGGTGGGCTGTGGAGGGCACCGCAGAAAAATCAACTCTTGTAGTGTACTTGCACCCTCGCGCTTTTGTACCTTTATAAACCCGGCCTCAGCAGCGCGGTGAAGCATGGTCGAATAATCGTCATGGGGGAGTCTTTCATCCAGCAGTGGATCGCCCGTAGGCATCGTGCGTTGTGCGCGATATTGATTTCTGGAGCTCAGCCAGAATACATT
>JAZEWU010000032.1:5511365-5530062 GCA_036362915.1 Geotria australis | reverse complement strand
GGTATTGGGTGTGTGGTGATTTGTATGGCCGGAGAAACGATCAACATATGTTTCTCTCATGCCCCCTTGTATTTTCCAGTGGAGAAAAATAACTCGCTGTCGTTAACACACGCAGCACGGCCTTTCGCGACCGGCGCAGCGTTGGGACCGTTTTCCATTCCGCGGCGCGGCTTTCGGGCGTGCGGACGATGTAACGTCGGGCTCGGGCCCGGCGGGAAAGACGGCCCCGGGTGGCAGCCGCTGAAGGCTCGGGCTGGAAAATTGGACGAGGGGCCCCTATATCGCCGCCCATTCCAACCCGCTGCTTCGATTGTAGTGCCGGTCGAGCACGCGACGTCTGAGTTTGGTTGTTTATTATTACGGTAGAAAAAACCCATTGAGCTTGCAAGCTCTGGAAGCGGGATTCCTGCAATACAACAAAACTCCAGCCTTGGCTGGAGAATAAAGCTCAGCTTTTTAGTTCATAGGTGAGCGCGCAAATCACTGCGGCAGCGCTCCCTTTATTCACTTCTTAAAACTACAACACGACAAAACGGTACTGCGGCAAACTAAGGCCCTGCTGTGTTGGCATTGTTGGCGTATACGTGTATATATAGACTTATGTAGCATTGAAACCAGTGCTTGACCACCCTTGGCAATCCAATCCCTGGAATTAAATTTGGAATCTAATATTTATCCTTTCATAAAAAAACAAAACCACCCGGGTCCGGTTTCAATAATTGACAAGAAAATCCCACCTCGACGCGAAGCACTCACACTGGTATTCCCGGCAGCTCGTCGCAGCTGAAGGGTGAACTCTGAGCAGGAGGATCAGGGGTGAGGCAGGGGTGAGGTTGTGCGCTGTTAGGAGTGGTGGGGGGGGGAATGCCCTTTCCTCACTCGGGGCCGAATATTGGGACTCGCCACACAACCACGGCAGGCGGCGGCACATTGACACAGGCGCCGTCAACGATTTCTGTCTCTGCAAGAGCCCCCTTCCGTTGAATGCAGTGACTGAGTGCGGTAATATTAGAAAGCCGGTGTTGCCAGCCCCAGCAATGTCTGGCCTCGTGCCCAATTAGCGCGCCTTAGGTGCTTGCAGTGGCAGATAAATGTTGTTTATTTGCGGGTTTAGTTTTCAGCGTTGGTCTTTGTGTCTCCGTGTGTCGTATTCAAATGAAGGCCCTGGTCCCCTCACTGTCGGGGGGAGGCGGGCAGGGGGGGCGTTTGAGTGGGGATGGCCAAGTGCCGGGACCGGCAGAAGGAAAAGAATCAACCACCCCAGAAATGGAACCAAACAACCAACCTTCCTCGGGACAAAGATAAATAAGTGAAAAACATGCCTCCTTTCCACCTGTCACGTTAAACACGTTTTTCTTTTACACGTCCCATCGAGAATTTCCGCGGGGAAAAAAATCACACCCAAATGGGTTGTAACAACAAAATACATTTTATCTATTTAAATATCTAAGACGCTGAAGGGCCGCACTTTTTACCTGTAACCTTTACCGACATCGTCAGGGGACGAAGCGTTGCACGCGCGCGCTCCAGCGCTGGGACGAGATGCCCTCTCGAGACGGACCCGCGCTGTGTTTTCCTCCCCCCACTACGTTCGCCAGACTTCGTGCAGACGGTGTTCGTGAGCAAGATCGCCGGGGAGCGGCAGGAGCCCCCTGTCTACCGCTTCTCCTTGGACCCCGTCCCCCCATCGCCGTGGCAACAGCTGGCACCCGGCAACGGCGAGGTGCCGGCCTTCAAGGTGAGGCCTCGTGTTGGGACTTGGTGTTCCCTTCATCGTTGTTATGATGCTAAGGGGATGGAGTTCCAAACATGCTTGAGTTTCCGAGTTAGCCAGAGCCAGAGGGGAATCGCGTGAGATGAGATGGGTTGGCACCGTAATCTTCAGCTTGGGTCGCTGAAAAAGGAGAGACTAAAGTTTTTCACTTGTTGGGTTATTCGCTCTGATTAGAAGGAACATTAACTTTGATGAATATCGCTTTGAGAGCTTTTAGAAACCAGCGATTTGGAGACTGAAAGAAAAATAACTCCACGGTTGATCATTTTAAGGTTTTAAAAGAATGTTGACATTTATTGTGAGAGTGAGGTTCGTCGAATGGATGTCACGGGATTGAGCGTGAGCGAGAGATCGGCATACGGGTTGCCGATGTGTAAGAAAGTAAAGCACTTCCCACACGATTAAAGCACCCCCGTGGCTCGTAACAGAAATCCCTTAAGCAGCGTTATCATATCGCGGGGGTTTAAATCCAGGACAAAATCAGCGATAAAAAACAACTAAAGCTTCATACGCCGGCAAAGCCACGCGCGTCACTCGAGCCGTGTGCGTGCGCGAACAAACCCATTCCAATCTTCAGCCGTTTTTGAGCCTTCACAGCCTCCAGAATGCGTCTGTAATGTGCGTGTGATCATCTGCCAGGCCCCCTGGGGGGCACCGAGCAGAAATTATCTCTGGGTGCATCGCGTAACTACAAACATTAAACGCTGGACAAGCTACAAAGCTTAATTAGGTCGTAATCGCCCGAAATAGTTAGGCTAATTTACCGCCGGGGTTCAGGGCTGACAATAAATATTTGGCGCATCTCTACGGTGTTTTTGCGAATCCGCGTACTCCTTGAGCTGCCCGGGGCACCGCACCTTTGCTCGGTGCCGCTGTGGTAACATCTGCGCCTCACAGAAAGAATGGTCTTGCCCGAGCAGGTTCGATCCCCGCCTTGGGCGCCTTTCTGTGTGGAGTTTGTGTGTTTCTCCCCCTTTTCTGCGTGGGTTCTCACCGGGCTCTCCGGTTTTCTCCGACAACTTAAAAAAAATGACCGACAACTTAAAAAAAATACTCATTAATTAATTGACCGATAACATCCTAATATATTGGAAGCAGTGTGTGGCAATATGGCGCCGGCAAACCGCCTGGCTGCCTCCTCCGCCTCTCTGTGCTTTCCTCGCGCCTCTGAGTCGTTCTCTTGTCGAATGAGTACCTTCGACAGTGAATGAATATGTGTGCGTTACGAATGTAAAATTATTATTATTATGAGCCGACCGTCCGTACGGCGAGTGAGGCTGTAGCCCGCTCACTCGGTTGCTCGCGACGGTCAGGGAATTACCGGCTCTGCTCTGCGACTTATCCAAATCCTGCACCGCTTCGTGTTGTGCCTGCCGCCTCTCATGAAAGCGGTGGCCGATGATTTTGTTTCGGTGTGGCAGAAGAAGAGAGACACAAATAAAGGATGGGTTAAAAACAAAAAAGAACCTGCGGACACCTCACTTGAAGGGGAACCACGAGGCGTCGTGTTGCTCGTGGTGAGATCCAGGCCAAGGGCATTAAACTTTCCCATTACATCTTCCCCTCCACTCCCTAAACTAGTCTGCCAGCTAGCACTCGCTGCAACTTGATTAAATGGGAAATGAGATAGCGGCAACTATAATGCCAGGGCTAGAATTGCTGTTGGCCCCAAAAAAAAAAAAATGAAGCTCTGGCCCATGCTGTGAAAATCATGTGTGTAGTCCGAAAGGGCGTGGAACCGAATCCGCATTTCTCTCGCTTTGTCTCTCTCTCCCGTCCGCCCGCTCGCTCGCTCGCTCTCATACTCTCACCGCATTTTCTTCCGCTCTGTCAACCTCGCTGAACCTCTCGCTCTCTTTGTCCTTTGCCATCCGCTCCTGACCGCTGCCACCCACACTCATCATCTTTCCCCTCCGCTCTCTGTTTAGGCCCCCTGTTACAATGCGATTGGACGAGCGATCGCTGTCCGTCACGGGAGCCTCTACTTTATTCGGTGGTTTTGACTCGAACACACTTAGATTAAAATAGATCCACGGGTTAGCTGTGCCCCCACGCGTAGATGGATGGACGGGTGGAAATATAGAACGACAGATTATTGGCCAGGTATGGCGTTGGCTCGTCGAATGAGTACCTTCGACAGTGAATGAATATGTGCGGGTTATCAATGTAAAATTATTATTATTATATTTATTATATGCAGCTAATGGTCTCCATAAAAATGTGCGAATGAATTACGATTTAGAGGTGAAGACTCAGAACTTATGTACGATGCTTGGGCGTATGGGATCAGAAAATGACAAGCAGCATTGGTGAAAATATTAAATGTAGGAACTCTTTGTCATAGCACCTGTCAGTCAGTTCATAGTCGACTTAAATCCGAGGTATTTACGATCACCTCAACCATGACACATGAACGTGTACCACACTACTGCGGAGCTTTGCTCATAGGGCACCTTATAAGTACTCTCGTTTATCATCAGTATCAGTCGAGTAGATCTGACCCTTGATGTTATATTTTAACGGGGGGGGGGGGGGATGAACTTTCTGTCCTGACAGAGCGACTTCTAGACTGTGAGGTCAACAGGGGAGAAGAATTTAACTCGAACGCTTTCATGACCAATGTTATCCATAGTATAGCTCTTTTTATTAGTTTACTCATAAAATAATTATAATAGCATTTATAGAGCGCCTTTCTCCCGAGGGTCACAAAGCGCTGCACAGGGCTACGGAGAGAACGAGAAATCAACGATAGAGAACGTTAATTAGCAACAAATTATTACGTTCTTTTTTTTTGGGGGGGGGGGGGTTTAAAAAGAGCTATACTAGTGGAGAAGAAGCAACGGTCTCTCGTTCTTCTTCTTTGCGATTCTTCGAAGCACGATGGTCAGCCTCTGGACGTGGACACAGTTGGCCGATGGTAGCCAGTTTCCGAGCCTCGAGACGTGAGGCACGAAGTACATCCAGCTTCCGCGTGTGTCCGTTTCAACCTCCCTCCCTCCGTCCGCCCGTCGGCGCCTCCCGCGTCCGCGGCGCCCAGGTGTTCCCGCGGGCCTTCGGGAACTTCTCGCGTCGCCTGTGCGTGTGCGAGTCGTCGCTGGGCCTGCCCGGCCCGCGGATTCCGGCCAAGTTCCTGCTGACGGCGGCGCCGGAGTGCGACCCGCGCCGCGGCTGGAGGCTCCACTTCTCCTTCTACGCGTCGGCGTCCCGTCAGCCGAACACGCGGTGAGCGAACGAGCGAGCGAGCGGTGGCCTCCCGCGCGGTCTTCAAGCGAGGGTCGGCAAGCCTTAGACGTCGTGCGTCGATGTGGGATTTTTCGCGGCTCAGTCGCGAATAATAATAAGAATTACATTTACCGGTGCCAATTGCGTGGGACGACTGAGCCGAGTGCCGGTTTATCGCTTGACGCATGTCTCGCCGTTTGTTGCTACGTGTGAATGTTTTTTTTTATCGTTGGTCGATTTAAATTTTGGTTATTTGGGAATCTTGTATATATTTTAATTATTGTCAGCAATTCGCTGGTTTGTTGTGTCAATGGCAGGAGTCCCGTAGAGAGCTTGCAAAAGCTCACTGTGTATTGTTCTGTTATTTTCTCCTCTTCCTCCTGCTCGACCTCCTCCTCCTCCGTCGCCGCCGGCGGCGTCGTCGCCGCGAGAGCAGCAGACTGTTCTTCTCCCAGATGCGACGCTTCCCCTTCCAGAGCCGCGTGTGCCTGGGGCCCCGCGGCTGCACGCTGAGCCAGGCGCCCGACGGCCCCAACCACGGCCACTTCTATGTGCCGCGCTCACACGCCGGTAAGGAGCCCGCCGCGCCACGCTCGTGTGCGCTTTGTGCCGACTCGCCGTCGTTTGTTGTCACTCGCTCCTCGAAGGATCGTAGCCTTGTCGTGGTTGAGTGTTTTCGGGTTGCGGTGAACCTCAGGGCTATGTCACGTGGAGTCTAGCGTTCCTGCTAGGGTCTCCCTTGGTGAACAGGTCTGGAGTCTAGTGCTCCTGCTAGGGTCTCCCTTGGTGAACAGGTCTGGGCGGAGGTTGCAGACAAATAAAGATGTTAATACCCTCCGACTAAAGGAGGATGGCATCGTGAAGGACATCCGGTCATGACATTCTGCTCAATTAACCCCACCAGCGGATGGCAACCGGCCAACCTTGGTCAACTTGCATAACAGCCATCTAAACCGGCAACTATAAAAGCAATATAATGTCTTTGTTTTTAGCGCGTCTCACACGAGTATGAGTATCGCTGCGGCGAATCGCTAGGGAGGGGGTCCATAGAGGCGATACCATCACCACCTCCCCCACTTCCGCTCACCTTGAGACACCAAAAATTGATGTTGTTCGTAAGGCAGTCTACGACACGCTCCGCTTACGATACATTTCAAACCAATCCTCGTACTGGGCACACGTATTGTAATCGGAGCGTAACGCAAGCACTGGAGCCCGGTTTTTGTATTGATATTTACCAGCGGAAAGACGCTAAATGTTCATGTTTTATCGCAGGGCCCTATTTAAAACGCTTCAATTCCTGGACCGCTGCCAAAACAACTGCCCCACGGGAAGTTTCTCGAGTCGCTCCCGTACAATCGAACAGAGCGATGCACGCGCATGGTACGAGCAGCTGTGAATATAGAATGAGGGTGTCTATGCAGTGGTAACACCCGCGCCTCACAGAAAGCAGGTCCTGCCTGAGCTGGTTTGATTCCCGCCTCGGGCGCCTTTCTGTGTGCAGTTTGTGTGTTCTCAATGGGAAAACGCGGAATGCGTGAAATGACAACATTGTCAATTATTAATGTAGGTTTTTGCACGGCTGTGTGTATGGGAATTTCTCTCAAGAGCGTTAGCCTGACGATGCCCCCAACGCCGCGGGAGGCGAAACGTCGCGAAGGCAAGAGGTGGATCGCTTGACACGGCTATCCTGAAAGAGCGGCTCGAGCAATTCTCGATTCACGATGGTTTTTGCAGCTCGATCCGTGATAACAGCTCTTCAGAGCTGTTGTTCAAAACGGCTATCCTGAAACAACAGCTCTGAAGAGCAACCATTAATTCTCGATGTTGTCAAGCGCTGCATGTTTGCTGCAAGCGTGGGAGGAGGCGTGTGATATAGCCATCATCGTAGACACCTCTTTTTACTACTTGTTCGAAAATAATAAACGATTCAGTGAACCAATTAGTTTCTTTGTAAAAAAAAAAAATACACAGGCCTTTTGGTTGTCGTGCTTTCTGAACACGGTCAAAATAACATCCTTGTTCGTTCAGCGCACGAATTTACGGATATTTGGCAAAAAGCGGTGTTGGGGGTGGGGGCGCGTTCGTGATTATGTTTTTTGGTCGGAGATGTCTGGCGGAGAGTCGAGTGCCTCTTGCAAATCCGTGTACACAAGAACACGCCACTCGTGCTACACTCTAATGATCTCTTGATTTAATTAAGTTTCCTTTGCAAGATGTTTTTCAATTCACGCTGGCTTTCTTCACCCACACCTGTCGGGGTCAGTGTAGGTCGCTGCAGCGGGTGGGAGGGTGGGGGCTTAACAAGTTCATCCAAGACTAACTTTCGGTGCATTTCACCAAACTTTGTTGGCTTTTTGTTCATCATTATCACTGCCGGATATAGCCCCCCCCCATTTCTAGATGTGAAAGTAAGCCGGTACGGTGCACCAGTAAGAAAGTGGCCGAAGCATTCAGTGCAGTGGGGTCAAGAATGTGATGTAGTGATACGACCTTACCTCTAAGAAATATAACTCAATAATAATAATAGTTACTAATAATTTACACTTATAACGCAAACATATTCATCGAATGTGGAAGATATTCATTCGACGAGAGAAGGGCTCAGAGGCGTAGCTAGGAAAGCGCAGAGAGGCGGAGGAGGCAGCCAGGCGGTTTGCCGGCGCCATATTGCCACACACTGCTTCCTATATATTATGATGTTATCGGCCAAATAACTATCTTGTATTTTTTTACTCGCCCGTTAAATAAACGAATGGAAGCGGGGGGGGCGACGGAAGGAACGCGAGAGGTGGAGCAAATAAAAAAAATATTGATGACCAGATGTCGGGCCGCGTGCGGTGGGTTGCAGGATCTGCTGTTGCCGCACCCTCCCATCAGCCTAATAACGACACAATCTGCGTGCTCCATTAGTCGCAGGATTCCCGAGCTTAATTGAAAATGCTTATATGGCTGAGAGAGTCAAATCAAGTCGTTGTGACGAAAGGAGGTAATGAGACGACGGCGCTGTGTAAAGGCCGCCCGAGAGAAGGCGCTCGATCAATGCGAATGACATTTGGTGGGGATTTGTTTATTTACTTATTTATTTATGCTTGTTTTCCCTGCATAAGTCACAAGACTTTCAGGGAGGGTCCTGCTAAGTATTTTTTTTACAGTAAGGGGGTGATTGATTGCGTATTAACGGGTCAGTTTTTTCAGCATTTCGATCTTTTGCCGATACCCTTTACATTGTATGGGGTTTTATAGTTTTTTTTTGTCTTCAGATATGGGAGGAAACTGGAGAATCCGGAGAAAACTCCCTCAGAACAGTAATGGAAAAATACAAACTCATAAACAGGAAGGCATCTGTGCCGGGAGTTGAACCCAGTCGCTTGATGCTGTGAGACACGTGTTATCTTTGCGCCACCTTAAAGCAGAAAGGCGCACACGCAGGTTAACCAGCCTACAGGTCTGTTTGAGCTGTGCGACAGCGATGATCGCATTTCCAGTGAAACTCTTCGGACAAGGTTTAGATTGTGAATTATAAGCGAGCGTTACGACTCCCTTGGTCTAGGTCTCCATTTGAATACAGCGGATGGTTCGTTTAGTTCTGTAGTAAGTTTTTTTTATGAGATCGCTTAGCGAGCAACAACACGTTTACTTGACGAGTACATCAAGGTCTGAGTTCATCGTCTGTAGAAGATGAAAGCCCGAGGACAAAAACTCTTCTGGTTGAACAGAGGTTGACGAAAGTTCACCGTCGTTTGAACCGTCACGCCGTCTCACAAGCCCAGGAAGCAGCTTCTTGACGACACAAACATCCCGAACACACTGGTACGGACGATCCATCGGTTTAACGTTATTAAGTGTTGTCTTACTTTTGATAGCCACTCTTGCCCTGTTTTCCAACCGTATAATTATTATCACCGCACCCGTTTCTCCGCATTAATTTGAAAGCGCGCGTATGTACACCGTACGTGTATATTTATTTACAGCGCGCTTGTCTGAGTACGCAGCATTACTCATTAGACCGCACGCGATCGTAAATTAAGAGCTAATTATCGCCTGTGTCGCAAACGCGGCAACGTTACAAGCAAATCTGTACGGAACTCCATTCCTCCTGCCCCTCCCGTGTTCCCCACTCGGGAGGGCTCGCAGCTCGCGAGCACCACTTCATCATTCCTCTTCCCGGCTGATAAAGCCATGCTGGCAATACCAAGGGCTCATGTGGGGCCGCATTGTGGAACCCAGATGGGGAAAAAATCTATTTATGCCATGTATGCAGCTATACCTGCCAACGTAGGAATCGTAAATATATTTATCTAATAGCTTGAACTTCTGCCAAGACCTCCTCCTACTCCTATCACTTCTCTGTCTTGTGTCAATTTACATTCCCTTACTGTGGCGAGACTCGAGATTCATTTGCAGGGGTGCCCTGAGTTGTGAGTGTGGCCAATTCGCTTTCCGAGTGCTTTTAGTATCTGAGAGATGAAACCCACATTTACAGTCAACCCTCGGTTATTCCGGGTAATGGCAAGAGGCGGAAGGATGGTCCGGGTGAAATATAAATGCAGAGAATGCAATTAGTTTTCTTTAAATCATTTCTTTATTGCTCAGAATGTGGATTAAGATGTAGACTGAGTCATCAATTTTTATTGTGTATTACAAATTATTTTCTGCTGCTGTTGCAGCTGCTGCGTTGGCAGTGTTGCACGCGGGCAATTAACACGATCTCAACACTTTCCAACAACAACACTGCTTTGTAAGAAAAACATACAACATATATAATAGGCGACTCGTAAGGCAAGGGCCCTTCTGTGCCGTGAAGAAGGGCCCTTGCCCAAAACGTTGTCACTTGTGTGATTTTCTCCGAAAGCACTGATGTTGACGGGTGAGCTTTGTGTTCGTTGTAAAAATCCGTTTACTTGCTGATAGGTTTGTGGCTGAGCTCACTGACCCTCGATGAGTGAGGAGCAGTTAATCATGAAACAGCTATGGAGAGCAAGTCTCGTACATCGAGCCGTGAAACCCTAAATCATTACACACATTACATCTATTTTGTGTGTCTATGTATATGTTCTTGGCGTTGTTTCCCCCTCATGTCTGTCTCTCTGTCTTCCTGTCTCTGTGTCCCTATGTCTCCCACTGTTGCTCACCCTCCCGCCCTGTCTCCCTCCGTGTTTGTGTTCAAGGAAGATGAATGCCATCTTAGAGGACGCTGGCAGATTTTTGCCGCTCTTAAGATTGCTTTGGTTTTTATTAGCTGTTTTTTTTCCCTGTCGTCGTTGACATGCTGTTCTCTCCGATGACCTTGTGGAGCGCTTTGTGACCCTCGGGTGAAAGGCGCTCTATAAAATGCTATTATTATTGTTATTAATGGGCCGATAACATCGGAATATATAGCAGGCAGTGTCTGGCGGGTTGGTGGCGGCTGACTCCCGCCTTCTCCTGCGGTTTCCTCACTCCTCCGTATCCGTGCGTCGTTCACGATCAGGCGTGGAATGTGTGCGTGTTATACATTGTAGTATCATCATTATTATTTATTATTAAGGAGCAGAGCAAGGTGTGAGTCATACGCCGCGTACATGCATATATACTAAATGCGTCTTCTGTTGAAGAGCGCTTGATGGGTTGATGGTTTCTGTTTCCCCTTAGCGTCCCTCGAGATGGCTTTTCCACGCGACCCTTTTTCAATCGATACATTTTTCACAGTGCCGGTCTTTGGCGTGATTTGAAGTTGAGTGAGCGACCTTTTCCGTTAACTTGTTTGTTAATTTATTTATTGCATATTAAGCGGCTCTTATTGAAACCCCGGGCTGGTTGTCTGTCGTAGGTAAACAAATAATAATAATGGCGTTTTATATAGCGCCTTTCACCCGAGGGTCACAAAGCGCTGCACAAGGGCCGCGAAGAGAACGGCATGTAGCGTTAATGCCTGTGGCCTCACGGCAAGAATCGTCTGGTTCGATTCTCTTCCTCGGGCACCTTTCCCTGTGTAGTTTGTATGATTTCCCCTCTGTTCTGCATGGATTCCCCCGCGGTTTCCTCTCGTAGCCAGAAAACACCCATTGTAACTGGGATTGGCGGAAATATTGAGATGCCGGAAAATTAGCCGCAAATTATTTGATTGGGATTACACATGGCAACATCACTCCCAATTCGGAAACCTGGCAGATTTTTCCTACAAGATAGGCTTGAGACTCGGTGAGGTGTTCCTAGATAAACCAGGTACATAACTAATAATAATAATAATAATTTCTTTACAGAAACACCTTTAACATGTCCCAAAAAAAGTGTTTGTTACATATAAATAAAACTACATGCTTTAATTCTACAAGCTGCAATTTGGGCAAATTCAGTGAAAACTAAATTTATGGTATTTTCTTGAATTAATGGGTAATCAGGGCGAGACCATAAACTCACTGCAGCGGAGAACCCAGTTAAATCGCCGGTTGCTGAAATTCAGATTCAAACCCAAGATTTCCACAGCTTTCACCTAGTGCCCTGACCCTCGAGTCACCCGGCCATCTCCCATTCATCTCTGTTCTTTATTCTGAAATCATGGCTGTCAATTTTAATATCTCGTTAAGGCTGGAACCCCTCGTCATTAACCTTATTAATTTCATATTTGCCCTGGATATGCGGAGTCGAGACTGCAAGCAAGGGTGGATTTAATGAACGGGCTGTAAAGAGATTTCACGCGACTTATTAAGGTTCACTCCGCGTGTTTTATACACTTTTACGGGGACATGGCCTGCCTTGGGACCCTGCCGCGCCGTAACAGCGCACCGGATTCGCGATCCAGTGAAGTCGCCGGTTTCAATTGATCTCTTAACCGGGGAGGTCAAGCGTTAGTGCGAGTTTCTCAAATCCCTCCCTCTGCCTCTGTCTATCTTCTGCTTCTTTGCGATTCTTCGAAGCACGATGCAGCAGCAGTATAAGTGGGCTACACCGGGGTTGGTCGATCGGCAGGTGGCCCATGGTGGTGGGGTTACACTGTGGGTGCTCCCACACCATCCGAGAAATCTGACTGGTGTGGAAGAGTAGGCCAAACAACCCTCTAGAGGTCAGATATATTGAGCCTTTTCGACTGGAGGCCCTTCCGCTAGCAATAAGGATTTATAAGGCTGCACATTATTTCTTTCTTTTAGGGCTAATTTATTATTATTTTCCCAGCTATAATGTAAACATATTCGCAGAGAGCAGGTACAGAAATAACCAGTGACCAGTATTATTAAAGGGAGGCAAAATGTAATTTATTGGACATGTAATGAGAAAACACGACACTCTACTCATGTAGGTTTCACGGCTCGGTGCATTAGAATTGCATTCCAAAGCTGTTCTTTTGGGATAGACGTGTCGAGCACTCCCCCTCCTCTCTCCTTCGAGACGTTAAGCCTCCCACATTAGGAGCGTCCCCTGAGAATGCCTGAGGATGAATAAACATATCTCGACTGGGAAAATTATCGTTAGGCGAATACCGCGAATCAAGTTACGCAACAGATTTGAGAAATTGTATGCAACTGCGAGTAGGATTATCTTTTGCTTAGTTGTTGAATGCTATCACGGACAGAGCTAAATTCAAGGGCCAAGACTGCGGACGTCTTTGAGAAAGGACACGGCACGTAGAGATAGGAGCCGAGAACGCAAGCCGGGGTGCGTTTAATGAATAGGCGGTAAGAAAGTTGCTCCGCTACTTATTCACGTTCAGCTTATCGTGTTTTACAAAATCTTCCTTGGGCATGGCGCGCGTGTCGATACCGAGGTGCGGGAGTCATCACGTTCACTTGTAAATTACGCCACGGGGTGCTTAGCTTAGAGCTTGCCCTTGCAGCAGCAGTGTTCGGTTGCGTGCCGCTTGTAAGTTTTCCGTGTAATAACCTCGCCTGCAATACGTTTCTATTCCTTTATCGTAAACGCACTTAAGAGACAGTGCACGCAGGTTTGAACGGGGAAGTTCTGCTTGCTCTCCGTGTGAAAATGAGACTCGTCCTGGTCTCTCGAGCTCTCGCGAGCTCTCACGACTAAACAAATAGATTTAACTTGGCTCTTTTTTGTTCACGCTGCTTAGTGGCTGCCACGATGGCGCACCGCACCGTCGTCTTTGGTAGCGAGCGGCGGTGTGTCGTCCCTTTAAAAAGAGAATAAGTACATTTTGGAATAGTTTTTTTTCACGAATCCTTGTTCTGAATCCGTCAGGGTTTGTGCCTTCAGAAGTAGAGTAATTTGCAAAATTGTTTTTATATTACAGTCGGTCAAAATATTACTACAGTAAACGAGACGTTGTGCGAAGTGCTCCGAGGTGGATTGGGGTTGTACCACGTGTTATTTGCAAAGATCAGAATTATATCACTGTTTAGCTTTATAAATATCATCGTTCACGCAAATTAAATCTCACAATTGCAGATGAACCACAGGCAAGCCGGATGGAAAGCAGCCAGCTGGTTAACCGGTATTACCAATTCCCCAAGCTTTCTAGTACTTTAAACATTCCGATTATTTCATTCCAATGTTTATTCCTGTGGCTGTAAACCGGAGCCCCCTGGGAGAACACCCACACATGCGAGGGGGCAATGCTCTATCTCATAGAGAAGATGATATTAGTTCACACTTTGCCATAACGCCTTCTCCTAGCGAGCTACTCTGTTGAGTAAAACAGCCTTCAAATTCTACCTCTTAATTATAAATGTCTACGGGAATATTTTTTTTTTCTTTTACAAACTGGCTTCTGAGGGAAAAAAAATTCAACCAAACATTGCCAGAGGTAAGAAACGCAGTAATTAACTTGTCCTCTCATTTCAGAATGGCGTGAATGAGCCGAGCATTGTTGAAAATCGAGTGCACGCAGAAACCATTGCCTCTTTATCATTCCATTTAGCCGCACAATTAATTACGGGTTTTTTTTTTTAAGATTGACGTTTACATATTTCACTGTACTCTACCAGGCTGCAATGATATCGGGGTGGGTGGGGCGGGAGTTGAGAAATCGCAAAGTAAAAAACGCGACCTGCTGGTTAGCGCGAGTCTCCGAAAGCCAATCGGCGGGTAACCGACCGACGCCCCGACTAATATCGCAGTAAACCCTAGCGGCGTGAACGTGTCTCTCAACATCTTAGGGGTTCGGTACTGAAGAGCGATGGTGACAGGTTTTGACAAACTGCGCGTCCGCGACAAATCATTGTCTCGTCACCGACGCAACCATCGCGTGCCCCGGATTCTACCGCCGTCAGACGCAGTGGCGTGTGCCGGACAGAATAACCCATAGTGAAGCTCTGTTTAAGGGGTTTAGGTCATGTGAAAAGATACGTAAGTGTTGTGTACTCGTCGATATGTTGGAGAATCGAGCGCGCACAAACAGCACTCACCTCCAATGATGTTACCGACGTTTCGCTGGAACTTACATCTAGCGACTTCAGAGTTTGAGTACACAACACTTACATATCTTTTCACATGACCTAAACCCTTAAACAGAGCTTTACTTTGGAGAACATTGGTCATGAAAGCCTTCGAGTTAAATTCAGAATAATCCGTGCCGCCCGTGTACTTCTTCTTCTTCTTTGTGATTCTTCGAAGCACGGTGGTCAGCTTCTAGACATCGTTGTCTTTCAGCTCGGCTTCGAAGTGTTGGCCCTGTTACATGGATGTGGTGGCAAGCGGCGGGGGGCGGCCGTAGAGCTGCTGTGTAGGGAGGGGGACACTGTAACAGTGATTCACCGCCAGGGAGAGTGGACGTGTGTGATGGGCCAAAGGGACTATTGGTGACGCAGGGTCGACTTGACACCAACGATTGAAGTGGGGGAATCGGACACGGCGGTCGGTGGAGTGCCACGGTGAAAATACTGGGGGAGACCGTAGTGCACCACGCTGCGAATCTCGGTGATATTCAGCAGAGCTTTTGAAAGCGTCCGATCCGCTCCCCACCCACCCCCATTTGGCCGTTATCAGAACTGCACACGGACAATGAGCTGCTTTAGAAAGTCATAAGAAATAAATGTAGACTAAACGAATGGACCGATATATGAGAATTGCTTTACAAAGCTGTTCTTCCGGGCTAGCCATGTCGAGTACTGTTGAAAAAGAACAGCTTCGGAAAGCAATTCTCGTACGTCGGTACACACGCAGATGTGTCATTCTCACGTGGAGGTATGAAAGCAAAAAGTTGGGGCTTACTTTAATTTTTACTTTGTTTTTTATTCCCTCTTTTTTCTCTGTATTTTTCTTTCTCAGCTTTGTACGTTGCGTTGGGACTTATTTCGAGTGAAAGGCGATTTAGAAATGTAAATTACTATTTTGTAACGCGCTGTCAGCCAATCACTGGAGGTGACAAAAACACGCCAAATAATCATTTTCGGCTTTAATAACAATAGTAGTACGACGTCTTTAATGCAGCGACGCTTCAACTAATTAATAACGATAATTCCAATTAATTTACTTACGAACATGCAGGTCTCAAGGCTATCTCTGAGGGGATTCCTGCATTTTGATGCTCGGCCAATGCCATTAACGATTCGCGCAACAAAATAATTACGAGCGTCCATGCGGAGAAAACGAGCGAGAATATAAGCGGGCGGAGCGCGTACTCCCGCGGTCTCGTCCGTCCCCTCGCACAGCGTGACAGCATCGCTACCCAGAGTGCGTAATCTCAGCAGCGTTGGTTAACAACAAGCAAACTGTGGACCGGCCTTGAAACGTAGTGTTATTAAATAGGTAACGCTGCCGTGTAGCTGTTTGCGAGTGTGCTGTACGGTTATATACCACGTTGTTGTGTCGCGCGTTTTGCTCCGTGCGTCGGGAAACCTCTGCGGTTAAGTTTCTCCTCAACGGCGGTTTGGGTGCGGGGGTCGCCACACATCACCTCGCATGCCGTGCCGGCCTTCATAAGCGACTTGCTACCAGTACTTGCCCCCAACAGCTTTCGTGAGTTACTTTGTCAATTAGCGTGTTTGTGGCGTTGCAGGGAAACCAGCGAACAGTTTGCCAGCTCACTGTGTATTTTCTGCTGTAATAACAAACATCTATCTATCTAGCCACACGGGCACGGGAGAGTCGTTTGCGTTGGTGTTCGCCAACCACCTCACATCTGCTCACCGAGACTGGCACGCGTGTGCGCGCTGGCACGGGCCGCATCGCCCGCCTGCCCGACTGAATCGGGGAAAACCTTGCGAGTTGCAATAATTGCACAACCAATTAACGGACGGCTTTCATTAATGGCGTGGCCGCAGCTGTGGCCTACAAAAAAAAAACAGATCGTGCCATTTCGAGGCAGCTCATTAGTTGAGAAACTTGTTGACAGAATATGGAGCATGTTAATTTAGCCGTATGAAAAGCTTGCTTGTAGCATTAGTGGCACGCGATTGAATTATGAAGATAACAGACGAATGCCATTGTGCTTTAATTAAAAAAAAAACTCATCTTCTCCCTAGCATAGAATTTTAATTGGCATTTTGGAATTGCATATTGCTTCTGAGAAATAGCTATAAGAACTGAAAATGAAATCATAGAATTTCAGGCCATGTCCTGTGTCTTCGTGCTGTCCCTAATTTCGATTAGCATCTTTTTATTTTTACCCCGAGCTGTAAGACAGCTTGCGTTTTTGTCAACAATGGCAGAAAATGTTTGAGACACGCTGAGCCATTAGCCCATTCTTTTGGACGTAATTATTTTTGAAAAATCTTCGTTTAGTTGAACGGCGTATTTTTTTAAAGCTCTGTTTTAAATCGCAGCCGCTGTAATTTTCTCCTCATTTTTTTTTATTAATTACATTTGTCAGAATTTCGGCGTAAAATCCAATGTGTTATGAATGCCTCAGCAGGGGGGGGCCTGGGGTGGAGTTCTGGTGGTGGGTGTGGGGGGGTGGGCAGCTGATGTTTGCACAGAAATGTAAATTTGTAGATCCTACGGGTTCGCGTGACAAGCAGCGGAATGCTCCGTCTTAATTTGTGCCGTGAAAGTGAAGGTTTTGAGAAATTAAAATCAATTGGATTTATTAACTTCCTGGTTCTGACAAGTGAGGCCTTTTCTTCCTGCTACGCAGCCTCTGGATTTTTGCATAGAGTGGCTTTGATGCACTCTGTAAATTGGAATTTAAACATTTTTTACATTCGGAAAGTTTTGCAAAAAGCACTCATTTTTATTATTGAATTTTTTCGGCTAATTCCTTCAGCCCCCCCACACACCCCTTCCTTTACCCCGCAGTTTTAGCTCTATTATGCAGTCACTGTCATGTAATGAGATGAAACATTCATTTGAATATTTCCTTAAGAGCAGTGCAACGCTTCATGTGTTAGAGAGCAGCCCACGTAAGTAGATCACACAGAGCTACCTCTGACATCCCTTTGAGTGACCTCTGGCACAGACAGTAGAGGTTAGCGTGTTTCTTTCCTTTGGCGAATAACATTCACTATCTTCTAAACTTGTGATTTTATATGTGGTTTGAGTTGGTTTGTTCAAACATTTGTTGTATCGCATCAGTCCCGCATGCAGAGCTTGCAAGCCCACAGCATATTTTCTGCTCTAAGAATAAACATCTATCTATCTAACATCCATCTCCCCGCTGAAGAAGAGTGGCGCTGATGAGTTGGCTTAGTCCAGCGCTGCAGAGAACTTCCTGTACTCGTTCACTGCAACGGTTATTCATTGATTATCAATACCTGATTAATCCCGCAGAGGGTAATGGTGAGCCGGAGCCTATTCCGGCAGACACAGCGTGCAAGGAATGGCTACGCCCAGGATAGGATGCCAGTCCATCACAGGGCACCGCGTGTAATTTAGTCAGATCAATTAAACAAGGCAGCAGCAGCGTTTCTTTGGACTGTGGGAGGAAACCAGAGTGCCCGGCGAAAACCCACACGGACACGGGCAGAGAGAGAAAATTGCAAAATCCACGCAGAAATAATGCCGTGTAGAAGCTGGCTATTGGGTGTTTGAACGTCTTGGCACCTGAATAATTTCAAGATAGGGATAAAGCCTTTTCTCTTTTATCACCGTCCACAGAAGGGAATCGAATGTGAGTGATCTTGCTGTGAGGCGGCAGCGCTTCACACCGCGGCACTCTCGTGCTGCACTCATAACTCATAATCGCCCGGTGCCCTCACACGCAGCCTCGCGAGCCGGGCCGCAGCCCTAACTGACCACCGTCGGGAGTTCGCAGGTGGGCGACCAGGATGAGATTCATCCCCTAACCAGGATTTCAACTCTCAGTCGTGAGGCCCCCGACGAGGGTGTGAAACGGCCAACGACGCGCCCCGCTTGGATTTTGCCGACGCGGCGATCTCCCGAATCCCGTCATGTCCCCGTGCGGAATGGAGCCACAGCAGCAAGGCGAGAGATAGCAATGGGGGGTTTTGTCCTCCCCACCCCCGAGTCAATAAAAGCTCTACTCGGTGCAATAGACAACATTTTATCGCCGCTGAACGCGAGCCGTTGTTGTAACATTACACTACATTTCAATGCTATCTTCAAGCCCTTTTATTTGCACCTGTCTCCCTATGCCATATTTCTCCTCTCTTTCCCACAATGCTGTGATCATTGGCTGGCACGGGCCCGCTCCCCCGAGGGAACCTGACCGTGCGCCCAAACGCGTGCTTCAGCCGCTTGCTGGCATTGCCCCTGATGATATCAGACGGGAAGTGGCCAGTCGAGTCGAGATTACAAAGGCTACGAGCGATGAACGCCACCTCCTTCACGGACGTCAACCCCCGGCCCAACGACTGAAGTCAAGAA
>JAZEWU010000032.1:5499751-5510865 GCA_036362915.1 Geotria australis | reverse complement strand
TCATCATAAATGCATTTCTCAGCCAATATTACGAACGTACAGTCATATATATACTAGTTGATTTAATGAAACACTCGCAATTTCTGGCAGCAAGAGTTCAACGGTACGGAAAAAAAAAATGCTCTTTCTGAGAACGTGAGCAGCCGACCGGTCTGGTGGCACAGTTAGATGTTTATTATTACAACAGAAAAATACCCAGTCAGACATCCGCGCCCACAGAAAGAAAGGCGCCCAAGGCAGGAATCGAACCGCCTTGGGAACCTTTCTGTGTGGAGTTTGTGTGTTCTCCACATGTTCTGCATGGGCTTCCTCTTGGTTCTCCGGTTTCCTCCCACAACAACCCCCCCCCCCCCCCAGCCCATCCATTAATTGGCCAATAAAAACGCGATAGACAGGACGGAGTGTCTGGCGAGTAGGCGCCGGCTGACCGTGCGGCCGACTCCCCGTCGTCCTCTGCGTTTCCTCGCGCCTCTCGAGTCGATCTCTTCAAACGGCTACCTCCGACGTCGAACGGACACCGCGAGGCACTTGTAAATCGCGAATGCGTCCAAACTAATACGTTTAATTTCGTCGCTACGCTCCCCGCCTCGAGGCGGCCGGCACGCGCCGTCAGCCGGCCAGGCGGCGGCCCCCTCGGTGTCTCGCGGGGGCGCGGGGCCGCGCGTAATTGGCCGCGGAGTCCGCTGGCGCTCCCTCCGTCACGGTGCCGGCTGCGACGGGCGGAGGTCGCGAGAAGCCGATTTCCCCTCCGGCGTAATTGCGCCGCGGCTGGCGCCGGTTGGCGGGGGCCCGCTCGAGCGACCAGAGCCGCCGAGCCGAGTCGGCGGTTTTTACGCTCGCTCCCGCGGCTCGGAAGGCGAGAGCGGGGGGATCTCGTTCCCGCCCGGTAGAGGTTCGAATTCGAGTCGATTCTTCGAAGCGTGATGGTTATATGAGAGTTTTCCCATTGCAACAAGTTATTCTTAAGTTACAGACAACAGGTAGAGGTTACACGGTGGGAAATCAATCCAGCCACGGTGATTGTGGCAATGATCACAATAATAATAATGATGTACTAGGTTGTCACGGCTCGATCCGTGACGGTTGCTCTTCAGGGCTGTTCATTCGGCATGGCCGTGTCACTGAGCGATCTTCATCTCTCCATCGCGACGCGTGGCGATGCTCCTCACAACGTGGGAGGCGAAACACGTCACGAGGTAGCGAGAGGGAGATCGCTTGACACGGCTATCCTGAAGAGCAACCATCGATAATGATAATAATCATCAGCGCTGTGCGACGCGAGCGATCGTGAGGCTGGTTGTCCGGGCCGCGCGTGAGGGACGAGCAGGATTGATGTTGGCGTGGCGTTGTGTTACGGCTTTTCGTCGCACCGCACGGGTTCGACTCTCACTCAGGGTCAACATGGGTGGCGCATATCTGGCAAAGTCTACGTAACACGGGGAGAACATGCAATCTCCAACACAGAAAGGCACCCGAGGCAGGAGTCAAACCGAGGGACCTTATTGCTTTGAGGCGACAGTGCTGCTCGGTGCGCCACCGTACTGTCCGCGGACGATGAATTTGAAACGCATCGCTTTTAAACACGCGGCATGGCAACGAAGTGTACAATGCAACGTGGATTTCAAACATCTCTAATTGAAACGCTATACAATCTCAACAATAAGCACACAAAAAAGGCCGCTGTCTGCTTCAGCTCAGCGTTCAGTCTGGATTCCTCGTTTCCCCCCCGCTCTCCCCTGGCAGGCTGGAAGGCAGAGACAATAGGCCGTGAAAAAAAGCGACCCTTGCACCGACATGGAAACGTGGCTTTGGTTGATTCTGGCGAGGGAAATGACAGCGCCGGGCGATTGGATGGTTTGGCCCCGGCGCTGCGCTGCGCGGCGCTGCGCAGCGCGGCGCTGCGCTGCGGGGCACAGGCGGCACAGGCAGACGCGTCTCTCTGCAGGTTACGGAAACGTTGCCAGAAAAGATCCGAGGCGAAGCTGCTCCCCGAAATGTTATTTTCTTTGGCTCGGCGGAGGAATTGCACGGTTTGAAATGTCCACAAAGGCCAGCGATTGCAGTGCGGTTTGGGCTTTCAGGCAAATCCATTGCAAGCTGGTGGATTGTGTGCTTGCGTGCGTCTCCACGTGTCAGACTCGGACGCGGGTAGGGCCGACCACGGAGCGGTGCCCGGGGGCCCGTCGCTGCGGGGGTACGACCCGTGCGCGGGAGGCCGCTGCGCCCAGCCGGCCGCGCGGCCCCTGGTCGACACGGGCGCCATGGTGTTCCTCGTCTTCGGGGTGCTCGGCCTCAACCGCAGCGCCACGGGAGAGGGCCGCGGCGGCGGCCGTGACGACAACCACGTCATCCCCAGCGCCGTACGTGCCGCTCGCCCCGCACATCCGCCCGCTCAGGCACTCGCTCGCCAGTAGTAACGACGTACTACTGATGCAGGTTTTCACGGCCCGATTCGTGACGGTTGCTCTGACAAAAACCAGGCCTGAACTGTCAATCAACGGTGGAATTAATAGATTCAGTTTGTTTTATTCCCACTTTGACCGCCTTGACCATTGTGTTTGACAAATTCGAGTGGCAAGAGTGGAGAAGGTCGAGAAAGAAAGGCAGGAATGAGAGGACAATGTACAGAGGGAGAAATGTACTGATGTAGGGTTTCACGGCCCGATTCATGATGGTTGCTCTTCAGGGCTGTTCCTTCGGGATAGCCGTGTCGAGCGATCTCCCTCTCTCACTTGCGACGTTTCGCCTGATGATGCCTCCAACTTCGGAGGTGAAATTTCGCCTCCCACGACAGTGCTGTTGTCAAGCCACACTGTGTAAGGATTGGTTCACTGTGTTGTAATTGTTAGCTATGCGGGTTAGGATAATTAATTTTTAACTGTGATACACGGCGCCAATTGCGTTCGGTAGCTGAATTTGATTTGCCTGGACCCTCCCTAGGTTGCCTCGCCATGATGTTAAGTTCATCGGTCAAAATTATAGCTGTGATTATAACACGGCCAGATGGGTGCTTATGCGAAGTGCTGACCTTAGGCCGATCGGAACGGGAGAAATCCTTCAATGAGCTAATTAGTTTACACTTACAATTAAAAATAAATCACAGAACCGTTAAAGCAATTTGAGCACCGTGTCAAAAAAACACTAGTTTATTTTTTCTGTGTGTGCGCGGTAAGTGCTTACATTTACCGATGATTTGAAACCACTGAGAGGTGGGGGGGACACATTCATAACAAATATACGTATCGCTCCGTGTCCATGCAGATGACGGCTAGCGTGTTGGAGCGACCGAGCGCGTTATGGACGCGGGACGGTTTGAGGTCGTTACGACGGTATCTCTCGACGCAGACGTTGTGACGATGACAAACGCCGCCCCGTCCGCTCCCGTGCGGTGCAGGGAAAGGTTACGTCTTGATGTAATGGAGCTCCGTTTCAATACGCGTGTCGGTCCCTCGGAGCATTTTTGGTCCAATAACCCGTAAAGGAAACGATCCGTCTGATGGTCGAAATATCGGCCGGGTTGAATCGCTTGCTTTGTAAAAAAATTTTTACAGTTCTGGAATCTCAGTGGCTTCGTGAGATGGAGAGCGTGCTTGTGGACCCGCGATACACAGATATAGATTGCTAGATGTTTGCTCTCACAGCAGAAAAATAAAATAATTGCAGCATAAATAAAAAAATATTATAACAGAAAAATTCCCGCCATCCAACAACCGTGAGAATGAACCAACATAAACATATAACATTATGAGGCCGACCCAGGACACGCTGGTGGGATTATATCCTTCGACTGGCCTGGGAATGCCTGGGAATCCCCCACGAAGAGCTGGAATCTGTTGCTAAGGAAAGGGATGTCTGGTCCACTCTCCTTGGACTGCTGCCACCGCGACCCTCACCAGGACAAGCGGTTTAGAAAATGGATGGATAGATGGTTCACATTCTCAGACACCTTGCACAAAGTGGCAAGTTTGCACAAAGCCACACATGCTTGTGGCAACACATGCAACCAAAACACTTTGTAAACTTGACACTTTGTTAAAAGTGTCTGCTTGGTGTTTTAAGATCTTAACACTTGTATTAATGCCAGAAAGGGTAAAACCTTTTATCTTGTTACATCATCTGTATACTGGCAAAAAGGCACCCATAGAGTTCTTGTGATGTTGGAAGTGCTCCGTTGTTTCGCCCACAACTCCTGTGATCTTGATCACAGCACATTTTCTCCTCCCAGGGTCCCTTTGAGTTCTTTGATGTTCTTCATAATAATTTACGTTTTCAGAGCGCGTTTCCACCCAAAGGTCACAAAGTGCTGTTACACAACTAAAATTTAGAAAGGGAAAAACACAGCACGCAGGCTGATACACACTGCAAACGATAAAACACGAAAACTAGTGATTAAATAAAATAAAACCCCAACAAAGAAACTCCATACGCTTTTGCTGACGGGTGTGAGTCTCGAGGCGGGATTTCAACGAGCCGATGGACTAGGCAGAGCTGATCTTTTGTGGAAGTGAATTCCACAGCCTGGGGTCAGCTGGGGAAAAAGCCCAACACTCATTGAGCAGAGATTCAATCCGTCACGGGCGCTGTTGTACGTTCCTAATTCGCGTTGTTTCGTAGCGGCTGACATCGATTATAGGGCTCGACGTGTGCTATCGACACACTTATCCTGCGGTTCCTGTGAACTGGGATTGCAGTTCGTGTGAGTCGGTGCGACGGAATCGCAATCCAGTAATCACTGGCTTTATCTCACGGCACAGCGGTTGAAACGATGTCCACTCAGCAGCATAACTGGTTCTCACCACAGTTGCTTGCTCGGCAGGTTGTGTGTGGTGTAGGGTAAAGCCGGGCTGTCCTTCTTGCGTTTGACAATATGTCCAGGAGCTAAGTGTCAATGTTGAGGGCTGCTGGGCACGAGAGGGCTTCAGGAGAGGGTTTGTGCAGTCCCACTACTCCTCCTTCGCTGTGTCTCTACGAATCTCCATGAGTCCATGTGTATCTCTGAGTCTCGTGCAGTGCCACTATATGTCTCCTCCGTCGAAGGAGCACAGACCGCAGTGCTTTACGATGTGGTCCATTGTTTGTGTCTGTATGGGTCTCTGTGTATCTCTATAGGACTTTATATATCTCCAAGTCTCCGTACCTCTATGTATCTCGTGCAGTCCCACTATTCCTCCGTTGAAGCAGCGCAACGTGAGGGTGATCCCACGTCTTCCAAGACGTCTTCCCGGCGTGGAAGAGTAGGCCAAATCCTCTCCAGCTGGGCTCTCTGGAGCTCCCTCTAGTGGAGGACCTTGCGCCAGCAGGGGGGCGAGCGAGCAATTGCAGCGCTGCGCCTTTACGCGGCATCCTTGCATGTGAATGATATGCTAATGTTACGTATAGGCTAATGGAGCGAACAAAACTGTACAGATGAGACAAAATCAAATTGCTGCACAGAATCGTGACAATTCATCAAATCGCTGGCGGGCTGGCGGTGAATTATTACATGCCTAGCGTTGCGTGGGTGTAATATAGATCATACGTGTTCTGTAGAGCGATTGCCTCCTGCCATGGTAATATGGAATGGATACACGACCGATTCAGAGTGATTACGCGTTCAGCATCACACCCCCTCCTCCCCCAACTAATATGAGAAGGGAAATGCTCTGGTTTCCTCCCACAGTCCAAAGATATGCTGCATAGGTTAATTGGCCTGTGGACTAAATTGTCCCTGGTGCCCTGTGATGGACTGGCGTCCCATCCTAGGTATAGCCCGGCCTTGCGCCCTGTGTCTGCCGGGATAGGCTCCGGGTCACCGTGACCCTGTACAGGATTAAGCGGTTTATGACATTGGTTGGTTGGTGGTTGGAAATGCTTTTATCCATCCATCCATTTTCAGAAACCGCTTAATCCTGTACAGGGTCGCGGTGAGCCGGAGCCGCGACCCTGTACAGGATTAAGCTTTTACCTTCCTGATATTTATACAGCCACTTTTCACAACACGAAAATATAATCTATGTTTGTTTGTACCTTATTGACTTTAAAGTTTACAAACACAATTTCTAAATAAACTTTGAAGTCTTATCGCGTGCGACAATGCGGTGAGATAAGGTGGTGCTACTGCAGCTGCGATGAAAGCGTGGGGATTCTTCACAAGACTTCTAGCTGTGGCCGGCTTATGTCGAGTAAACTGCAGTTTTAGAACTCTGCGGTACCCTTGACTTGAAGTAGAGCGACGCATAAAAAGGATACGATCGCAATGACGCGCGCGTTTATGAACCAAGCCGAGACCAATGGGTTCGAATCCACGGCTCAGATGTCAAGCAATGTTTTTAATCCCCCTCGGCTGCAGCGGCGTTGCGCTGCGCAACATCATTTGAAACCTCGGTATTGTACGGAGTACACTGCATTTTTTATGTCCTTTCGATTTTAATTCAGCAGTACATGCGTGATGTAATACATTGTCCGACACAACTCCTTTGGCTACGTTATCCACTGCCCAAAGGGGATTGTTAGATGGACTCATGTACGTTTTTCACGCCTCGAATTATGAAAATTGCTCTCCGTAGCTGCTCTTTCGGGATAGCCGTGTCGAGTGTTACTCCTGTCTCCTTCACGACGTTTCGCTTCCAACTTTGGAGGCATCGTCAGGCGTTCTGAATAATTTCGCTCAAACATGTCTTGTATATCTGCAATGCGTTGAAAGTGTGTTCCGCGTTTGATCGTTGGGGCCAAATTCACTGTTTACCTCTCCCTCCCGATATCTGCGAATTACTATAAATTGCTATTATTATTATTATTATCACTATCGCCCCTCCTTGGCCCCCTTTCACGCACCCGCCCTGGACTTCTTCTAACACCTACGGTTTTCGTGGGCGTGTAGCAGTGTTAATTCAGAAATGTCCCATCGCCGTGCTCGCTCAGTCGTGCAATTAACAGCGACAACCGGCACGGCGTCGACAACAAACAACAACAACAACAACAAGAACAAAAATGTTACCGCTGTTTGTTTGCGTTATTAACCGGTATTTATTTTAAGCTGCGCGGCAGAGCATCGCTGCGTGCTCTTCCCGCATCCACCCCTGGTGGCGGTGGGTGGGTGGGTGGGCGGGTGGGTGGGGGGGCTCCTGCGGTAATTACGGGCGACGGTGCTCGCCTCCCTAATTGCTCCGTATGCAAACGAGGCTCACAAAGCGACGGGGCCGGCAGCCAGGCTAAATGCTGCGATTAATTGCCAATCCCGCCGGCATCACTCGGCGCCCCCCCCCCCACCCCCCCTTCTCTCTCGCCGGGCTCACTGACCCGGGAGGCAGTGGGGCTCGCACGCACGCCTACCCCCCTCCTGCACCAACTTCCTTACCCACCGCTGGCCCCCTCTACCCGGGCCCCTCTAACCCGCTGCTTACCCCGCGACTCCCAGACATGAATGCGTAAACAGACCGGCGCAGCGCCGTGAGACTCCAGTTATCCGCTACCCAGGCGCCCACTACCCCTGTTTTCCGTGGGAGATGGATGTTCTGCGAAAAACCACCGACATTCACAGCCGTAGGCTTTATTTTAATGTTGTTTGGGAAAGAGCATAGGTTGGCCAGGCGTGCTGGCACCATGGTAGACATTCGTAAAATTTAGTGGCTGTTCAGCGTAATGTTACGACCGATAACATCTTAATATAATAATAATAGCGTTTTATATAGCGCCTTTCACCCGAGGGTCACAAAGCGCTGCACAAGGGCCGCGAAGAGAACGGAGTTTCAATAATGATAAATAAATAAATAAACTAAAGGAACAAAACAGACTCAATGATAGGATGCATCCATCCATTTTCTAAACCGCTTGTCCTGGTGGGGGTCGTGGTGCACATAGGATACAATGTCTGGCAAATGTTGGTGCCAGATTACCACGTGGCCGCCTTCCCCTTCCTTTCTACGGTTCTTTACGCCCAGAGTCGTGCTCTCTTTCTTTGAGAGTGAACAAATAAACATAAGTGGTAAATAATTAATGAGTTATCGTCAATTACTCAATTGGGAGAACACATAGCAACGTGGCACCCTTTCTGAGACTAGAGCCGTGAAACAGCGCTTTCGCGAGCCACGTGCGCCTTCACAACGGCTCGAATTCCAAGTTTCCTGACGCTTTTACGCTTTGATATTTATGCGTGGTTATCGCCGTTCCTTTCATCGTTGTGCGGAACAGCCTCCCACTAAACGTGCCAACGGTGACCTGACATTTGCACAACGCCGCTTCTTTGCCGATAACAGAAGTTACGTGGCAGATTAATTCTATCATCCTTGAGTTATTTTCGCTGAAAATTATAGTAATCCTGCGGATAACGTCATCGATAATGGGGCGTGCAGTGTTTATCTGCAACATGGCTGTGGATGAATGGAATTCTACCGAATTATGATGAATATCGCAGGATACTCGCTTGCCGTCACACTCTTGTGTATTTTGCTAATTTGCTTTTGATTTCCGCAGACAAGCCCGAGTAATTGAATATATTGTTGGAGGATAAAAATAATAATATGCAACGCCAAACCGTCACGATGTTTTATGTGCGCGATAAACGTTTGCCTTTGCGACGCTCACCTTCGACCTGCAGCATTCTGAGATTTTTAATCGTTTTTTTTCTCCTTTGTAAATCTCAAAGCCATTTAATTACAACAATTTGCGAGGGACTCTGGGTCAATCTGTCTTGACCTGCTTTAAATTGAAGCAATCAACAACGGCAATTAGCGCAGAGTGACAGGCGCAGGAAGTGGGGAGTAAGGGGGAGGGAGCTGGTTGAGGGCAGATGGGAGCTTGAGAGCGGTGGCGGGGCTTGCTAGCGAGTGTGCAGGCGGTGCAACTGGACCAGGGCACGAAGCCCAGTTGGGCCCAAGTACCAGGGAACAGTTTAAACGGCCGCTGTCCAGGTTGAGCCCGGTTGGCCGGCTGCTCCGCCAGTTTCACGACCTTTCAGTGTACTCGAAGCAGCCTTAATCATTACATTTTAGTTGCTTTGGTTTATATTAGTTGTTTGTTTCTGTCGTTGTTGATATGCCGTTCTATCCGCGGCCCTTGTGCAGCGCTTTGTGACCCTCGGGTGAAAGGCGCTCTATAAAATGATATTATTATTATTATTGGTGCAGAATATCACGGCCGGTTTACTGTTATTCCTGCGCGTTTTCAGCGGTTTACTGTTATTCCTGTATTGTTATATTTCAGATGTTTTAGGTAAAATATATACTATATACTCGGACAAACATTTGTCTAATTGACGCTAGATGTGAAGCGCACGTAACTGTTCCGACTTACAAATTCGACTTACAGACGGACTTAAAAACGGAACTTGTTCGTAACCCGGGGACTGCCTGTACTGTTTAATTTCCCTCTGATATTTAAAATATACTTTTTGTTTAATTGTTATGATGATTGGTGATAATGCAGAGACCAATATAAATAATGCAGATACCAAGATAGATGTTATAGTTGTGTGCGATTAATGTCCCTTTTTCGTATCATAACTGCAAAAAAAAAGTGGCGCTTGCTTTGTAGTACGGCAGTCACTCTCGTGAGTTGGCACTGCAATTTTCTGGGAATGTTTGGGACCTAAAGACTTCAAGACTCTTGAGCCGCCGCTCACAACAGCTGTCTGCTACCGGTGCACTATTTACATTTTAACTTCTGGCTATAAACTGGAAATGTTTAAAAAAACAAGTTGTCTCTCCGAAGTATTCTTCTTCACTTTACATGATTTGTCAGTAAATGTTTTCAGATTTATTTTTTGAAAGTGTTGCCAGGCTCTCTTCATTTTGCGCTTGGGATGACATGATGGCTTTATGAATGTAGTGGATGTGTCACGTGAACAGCCCGTGAGCCATGGTGGAACTAAGTTGATTTTAGTTTTATTGGAGACAGGCTTTATGTACTGATTGTTTATTTTTCTCTCTTTAGATCCGCCACGAAACTGTGCGGCAGTAAGTAATGGCGTTTTTTTGCGGTCGTTTTTACCGAGGAGTGTTTTGTCTGGATTTATTTAAGTTCATGTCAGAAGTGTGGACAGAAAGCCACATAGCAACATCGACCCCCGTACTGACTGACTGTTCCCCAAAAAACAAACGCTTATTCATTGCATTTCCCCAATATTCCAATGCAGGACCTTTCTGACAACTAGTCTTGATACTCAGTTGAGGTTTTCCCGTGTAAATAAAGGGCATCAACCATCATCTTCAATGACAGATCATAATCACTTTAGGATCAACAACATTAGCAACACTTAGAGAGACTGGGGAAAAAAACCCAGCGGTTATCTGATGAAGACACGGCTCGATTCATGATGGTCGCTCTTCAGAGCTGTTCTTTCGGGATATCCGTGTCGAGCGATCTCCCTCTCTCCCTCGTGACGTTTCGCCTCCCTCGCCTGATGATGCTTCCAACGTGGGAGGCGAAACGTCGCGATGGAGAGAGAGTGAGCTCGTTAGACACGGATATCCCAAATGAACTGCACTGAAGAGCAACCGTCATGAACCACATATTGTTTTTTTGTTTGCTTTGCTCATCCCCTTTTTGCCAGGTTCGTTCTCCCAGCGAGTCCAGGGTCGATGTGACGATTTAGTCAATACCCGTCGAGACGGTGGACCTCCGTGACACGTTTACAGCCGTAGCGATAATAGCAATAACAATTTTACGGCGCAATGTCCAAGGGACGGTCGACACGAAACACACCGTTGTAATGTTACTTTACGCCCGTGGTCACGGCCGAGGTGTGTGTATAAACCGACGATTTAAAATGTCACGTCGCGAGCCACGGCCCTACGAAGGCGGGAGGCAAGGGGAGCGCACGTTACGAGGAAATCCGCCACCGAAAAATAAACCCCGACGAATCGTTGGATTAATTTCCCCTCCTTTCCCCGGGGCGACGGGCGGACCGGGTGTGGATGGCTCGTAAAAGCTGCTCATTTGGGATAGCAGTGTCGAAAAGAATCGCCGAGCTGCTCTTTCGGAATAGCTTTGTCGAGAGAGGAACGCTCCATACGGCTATCCTGAGCGAGCAACTCTCGAGCGATTCTCATATATCGAGCAGCGACAGCCTATTCCAGTACGGACGGACCGAGTGTTTCGTGAACGAGTAACACTTACCTAAATGCCTAATAACTTCA
>JAZEWU010000032.1:5475352-5492109 GCA_036362915.1 Geotria australis | reverse complement strand
ATTGTTGTTTATTGTGAGCCGAATCTTAACACGTCGGAGGTGTACGGACAACCCATCGCTCCTGGCACCGCCGGCACTACTAACCCCTTCATTCTGCCACCCTCCCGCCGCTGGCCGCCGTCTCGCCGTCTCCCGGTCTCCCGCCGTCCCCCTCTCCCGCTCTCTCGCCACCCCGATGCTCTGTCGCCCCGCGGCAGGGTTCAGCCTGTCGTCCGTCCTGCGCCTGATGAGCGCCGAGTGCCGCGACCTGCCGGAGCCCCGACTCCTGCCGGGACAGCTCTCGCACGCGGCGCTCGGATTCCGCGACGGCCGCGTGGCCTGGCTGTCGCTCGCCTTCGAATCGGTGAGACACCCCCCCCCTCCTCCTCCTCATCCTCATCCTCCTCCTGGGCTCGGCGCACGGAGAACCGGCTGCTCTCCCGCACGGCCAGTGCTGGAAAGTAAGCCGGTACGGGTCCGGTACGCGGCCAGAGGCGAGAGTAAGCCGGTACGGTCCGGTAAGAATGCGGTCGCAGCGTTCGGTACCGGTGTGCAGAAGTAGTAGAGAATTCGTATTCTAGTTCTTTAAATGAGTTGGGTCACGTGAAAAGTCTATAGGTGCACATTGGTCCTACCCCGAGCCTATAGCACACGTTATGTATTGAATACTTTATTCTATTTACTAAAGCGCGCCGCTCATGTTCATTCGTTCCTTTCGTCGAGAGAGCGCGCTTCTCGTCGTGCGCAAGACCACGTGCGCCACACTCGGACGCTTCGGGCAATCCAAATTGTATGACCTCGGCCGGCGGGTGCCCGCGAACGACTCGTCGGGGCAGCCGTGACGCAACGACGTTTTTGTTCCGCACGTTGTTCCGCGCCGCTGTGCAACTTGGTTTAATCCTCACTCCGCTTCGTTTAATCCCGCCGCCGCCCCGTTCGCTGCCCCCGCCAAGCCCCCTAATGGATGCTGCACTCCCGCGAACCCCTCGTCGGTAATGGGCCTTAACGGTGACAATTAGTGGGGCGGTTGCGTGCGTGCCTGTGTGTGTGAGTGAGTGAGTGGCACGCTCTCAAAAGTCTTCATAAATAACCGGATGCCCTGTGCTAGAAAATTAGTCGCAAATTCATTGTCCAGCGATGTGCAAAATATATGCAAATAATGTCCCCCCCCCCCCAAGTGACAGCGGTTATGGTGATGTTTGATGGTAAAGATAATGATGTCATTTTATTTGTGTTGTTTCATCAGTCCGTTACGGTCGGTACAATTAGTTGAATATATATGGTATTCTTTTTCCCCCCAATTTTAATCCACCGTTCGGATTATCCATTCGGGTCTTTCCCGACTCGTCCGTGTTGCAACAGCTGCCTCTGAGATCCAGTCAAGTGACCTCTGGTCCACGCTTGACAGTCACACTCATGCTTAATGTAGCGATATAGGTTTTCGATGAACAAGTGAGTCTCACTTGTTCCGTAAAGCTTTCAAGTCCTCCGGCTAGGACTACTGATGCAGCTCAATGCTGTCGTGCCAGGATGTTGGCTCTCTTCCTACCTACGCCTTCACGGGAACATATATTCCTTCCTCTGGCTTGGACTGTTGGTGCGGGTCAGTGGTGCCGTGCCGAGATGTTGTCTCTCTCTCTCTTCCGATCTGCGTCTGCTCGGGTACATCTGTTCCCTCCTTGCTTGTTATATTATTATTATATTTTCTGCTGTCTTTATGTCCTATGTCCAATAATGTATCGCTGTTGCTTGACTTTCAGTTAATCTGTCTTAATGTTATTGACATGTCGTTCTCTCCACAGCCTTGTGCAGCGCTTTGTGACCCTCGGGTGAAAGGCGCTCTTTAAATGCTATTATTATTTTTTATTATTAATTACGCTCAAGAGTTCCCCTTTCGGGATAGTTGTGCTCTTTCGGAATAGCAGTGGAGAGCATTCCTCCGATTGACTGTTCCCCCTCTGTATCTCGACGGCGAGAGGGGGAACGTTGCACACGGCTATCCCGCAAGAGCAGCTCTTAAGAGAAATTCTTATATTTTAATTCTCAGAGCTGGGAATCAGCCGAATTAAGTGCGGAACTAACTTTTTTTTACGCGACGGATTGTTTTGTTCAACATGCTTATTGTTTATCGTTTGTTTTGCAATTCCATTTAACATTCTTACAAAGGGAGACATCCAATATTTTCTGTCGTGTGAAGCGCCACATTCTCTCCATTGCCTGCGTGGGTTTTTCAGCGGGATACCCGTATTTGGCCTACAGGCATAAAAAAAAAACCCCACCTCAATATGCTGTATGTACATTAAAGTGTTGGCACGATAATGAAGTATGTATTCAATTCTAATACAATCCGTGATGGCGTGGGTCGTTTTCTTTACGTTATTTTTTCCAATTTAAAGCGGTGTCAAAAATATATATATATTTTTTTGTCCCCCAGCTGGTTTACATTTTAATGATAAACAACTTTTACAAGCCTGGCACAGCCTTGAAAATTGTCTGGAACGTATTATCACTGAAGTCATTTTCCGCGTTAGGCTGCTGCTACTGCTGCTGTCAGTGTGTTGTGTTGTTTCCATGAGCTGTATTGTGCTGTTTGTGTGAGCTGTTGTGCAGTCTAAGAACAGCAGTGTTGCTGTCTTTGCAGTCTGTTTATGTTGTCTGTATGATACTGACCCTCACTGCAGGAACGTGCAATTAAAACGTTTCATTTATAACGTTTCTCTAATGTGTTATATATGGTCAGGCATAAAGTCACGGGAAAAAATGAAAAGAATTTAATTATTTGGGGGGGGAAACTAAATCTCACTGTTATAAAAGTTTTAGCCGTAAGAACATTATTGGGGAGACGGATGATACTTTTAATGAACCTCTGGGGTCGTTAAACCTTCAGTTCCAACCATTATTCTAGTTTTACAGCTTGCGCCTACAAAAATATTCTGTTTTCTACTTTATGATACACGGTAGAAAGTCTACGGAAAGAGGACAAAAAGAAAAGGAAAAAGTAAAAAAAAAGATGAAAAACCGCGGAGCAGAGCCAAACGGGCCAAGCGAGCCATTCCTCCTCGCAATAGCGTAGCTTTATAAGCAAAAGGTTAGTGTTAATTAAAATATTTTTCGCCCCCCCCCCAACGTGACTTATGAGCCCACCGGGGTCACCTCTTAGGGTTATGGTGGTGCGCGCCGGTGGTGCCATTCAAATTCCCTTCTGCCCGAGTGCTGGGAGCAATGGACACGAGATTACCATCATCACCACCACCATCATCATTACCACTACCATGATCACCACCACTACCATCACCATCACCACCAATACCATCACCATCACCACCATCATCACCATCATCACCACCACCACAGTCATCATAATCACCATCATCACCACCACCATCATCACCATCACCCGTCTGCCGCCTGTGCTTCGCCACCCAGCGTTTGACAGAATCTCCCGTTTATCTACACGGGAAATTGTCGTCCGGAACGTTCGACATTTAATGCAGATTGGCCGTCGGCCTACTTGCTGCACTGCAGGATACTAGTTGTCTCGGTTTCCGCAAATTGGGGAGTCTCGGGTGGAGTGATATCCCCCCGCTCTCTTTTTATCTCGTGAGGTTTTCATAATTTACAAGAGTGTCACAACTGCTTTAGTGATTGAGACCATTAGCGGAGATACAGAGATGCCTACGAGGTGCGAGGCGAAGCATTGGAGGCTTCATCGGGTTTTCTGACGGTCGGAAGCCTGATGATGCCTCGAGCGTGCGACGTCAGATGTCGCTAAGGAGCGAGAGGAGGAACGCTCGATACGGCAGTCCCAAAATAGCAACTCTTAAGGGAAATTCTCCATCCATCCATTTTCAGAAACCGCTTAATCCTATACAGGGTCGCGGTGAGCCGGAACCTATCCCGGCAGACACAGACCGCAAGGCAGGGCTATACCCATGATCGGACGCCAGTCAATCGCAGGGCACCTGGGGCAATTTACTCAGTAGGCCAATTAACCTGTCAGCATGTCTTTGGACGGTGGGAGGAAACCAGAGTGCCCGGCGAAAACCCTTGTCCTGGTGAGGGTCGCGGTGGCAGCAGTACAAGGAGAGTGGACCAGACATCCCTTTCCTCGGCAACAGATCCCAGCTCTTCCTGAGGGATTCCCAGGCGTTCCCAGTGCCAGCCGCAGGACGTAATCCCTCCAGCGTGTCCTGGGTCGGCCTCTAGGTCTCCGCCCAGTGGGGCCGTGCCTGGTATACTTCCCGGGGGCAGCCTTCCAGGGGGGCATGCTTACCAGATGCCCGAACCACCTCAACCGGATCCTCTCAATCCGAAGAAGCAGCGACTCTACTCTGAGGTCGTCCCGGATTTCTGTGCTCGCCGTGATATCGCCGACTCGCGGTTGGCTCGCGATTACTTTGAAGCAGCACGATGGTCAGCCTCTGGACATCGTTGTCTTTCAGCTCCTCGGCCTCGAAGTGCTTGGTAGAATTCGAAGGCAACACCAAGTATTACCTGACAGGGATCGCGACGTGAACGCTTCTACCTTGACCCCCTGTCGCCAGGTGACGTACCGCGGCGGCTCGGCGCTGGCCTCTCTCGACGACTACGCCCGCTGGGAGGCCTTCCTGCAGCAGCAGCTGGCGGGCCTGCCGCCCGACTCGGCCCTCCGGCGAGGCTTCCAGACCTGCCAGCACTGGAAGCAGGTGTTCACCGAGGTGCTGGGTAAGCGCCGTCGTTCGCTCGACGACGACCTCGCGGGTGGGAGCGAGGCGGCCACCGAGAGACTCGGAGATGTTGTTGGTGTTGATCCCGGTTGAAACGGCCGGTAATAATAATAATAGCGATTTATAGAGCCCCTTTCACCCGAGGGTCACAAAGCGTTGGGTTGGTCGGTTTCACCACCCCCCCCCCAAATCTGGGGTTTGTGGGGATATTGGAGTAGACTGTTACGACCGGATGCATCGTTATTTGTCTGGAACATCTTTCCCTAGCACGAATGTTTAGACTCCAGACCTGTTCACCAATGGAGACCTTAGCAGGAGTGCTGGTCCCCAGACCTATTCACCAAGCGAGACCCGAGCGGGAGTGCTGGACTCCAGATACGATTACTCTGGTGTTCAACGGAACACACGAAGCCCTACACCACCACAAGCTGATAATCCATTGGGGTGAAATATTCTTATTTTCTGCTCCTGACCCCGAAGGGATCATGGTGCTAGGCCTCACCTAGGTCAGCTCGGCCTTAAATCAGCAGATGGTGCGGCGTGTCAAACATGACCACCGGAGAGGAAAAAAAGCTATGGGCAGACGTGGTGGTGCTGGGACACGCCGCCACCCCGTCGCGCGCCGTGTTGACATTCACAGGCAGCCGCTCGAAGCAGCACTTGCTTCCAACAGTCTGCGTGGACTACACGGAGCGTGGTGGGGGACCGTTTGTGTTTGTGTGCGCCGCGGTGCAGGTGTGCAGAGTGCGCTGTGCAGCTTGGCCCTGTCTCTCGCCATCTGCGTGGCCGCTGTAGCCATCTTCACGTCCCACCTCTGCCTGACCTTCATCGTGCTCATGATGGTCCTCGGTACGTACGGGGCTCCGCGCGGCGTCGCCGTTCTCCGCGTTTCGAGTCTCGGGCGAGTTGGTGGCGAGAGCGTTCCGGCCACTTTGGCGGGGTGGGTGGGATCACGATGGGATTCTTTTTACATTCTGATGGAGGTTTTCTCGGCTGCTCTTCAGAGCTGTTCTTTCGCGGTGGCCGTGTCACGATGTTTACCCTGCCGCGTTGATGATGCTTCCAACGTGGGAGGCGGAACGCCGCGAACGAGAGAAGGAGAGTGCTCGACACGGCTATGCTGAAAGAACAGCCCTGAAGAGCAACCATGTTTTTCATTCGTCATTATCGTAAGCCGCTTCATCCTCGAGAGCAGGGGTTCTCAACGTTTTGCACCTCGAGGCCCACTTGGGTACGGTCTTCACCGGACCACGAGGTGGCACTCGTGGCCCACTGATGGGTCGCGATCCACCGGGTTAAGAATGGCGGCGGAAAGCAGTAGAGAAAATAGGTTACGAATCTAGCTGTATTGCTGTTACTGACAGCTTGATTTGATAAAGAGAAAAGGCAGTTAAACCATTTCTCGTTTCGGCATCTGTAGACTGGCCAAAAGCTTCCCATAGCTAGAGCATCTTAGATATTCTGGTTTTATGAAACTGTAAAAAAAAATGACCCTATTAATACTTTAACGGCACATCGAATTGTATTGAAGGTCCTCTGTGGATTGCACTCCCTGTGCTATGTTCCTATTTGCAGCGGCACGGTGCACGAGCCACGTAGTGGGCGACATGCACGCCCGGCTGCTTGGTTTTCCAAGTCCCGGTCTTTACAAACTGCACTAAGTACTCGTTCAAGGATGAGTTACTATACAAAGAGACAAAGATCCCCTATATAGCCTTAACAGACTGTAGGGACAAGTGCTGTTAGCGAGCACCTATGAAGGTCGACACGGCACACGAGGGGGTGGGTGACCAGCACCACGCCCGGCCGCCTTTGTCTCCCTACACACACACACACACACATTTATTGCTGCAGATAGGGGCATTACAAGTCAGATGGAATAAAGTTACTGGCAAGTGAACGTGTTAAAAGAACTTGACATTTTCGTGACTGATAACATCAGGCGGTGGATATTGAGTGCCGTCGGCAGATGTTAACATTTTTTTCTCCGGTCATATTTTTTTCATTAAGATGTGCACCGACAGACAACATTACATTCTGCATTTTAATGCTGAGTTTTCAATCTCAAGGATGGGATATAAAATCTTCGAATAACTTTCTAACAACTTCAAAGCTAATACATTTATAACGACTTAATATAACGCCGCCAAACTTTTCAAGATTCTCCGAGTGTGTACCGTCTTTAGATTTGCCGAGTAATTTCATAGCCGGCAGTTTGTCATTAAAATGTTATATCTGTTCGATGTGGCTGAGCAGATTCATAATAGCCGGCTCTGAGCACCGAGTTTGCACGGTTGAAATCCTAGGCTTCCAGTCTGAGCAGCTTCCCGTGATGAATAACAGCGACGCAAACATTACAAATCGTGTGCCACCAGACGGGATTAAGACCATGCAAAGCGCTTAACAATTCACTCGTTATATCCGAGTCACGATTAGTTTATTCTACGTCAGATCGTCGTGTGGGGCGTGATGGAAATGTTTAACCAGATGCCACCCGACAAAGCCAATCAAATCAAGAAGTCACACGTTATGGGCAAATTGGCCAGTTTTAATTGCTTTTCAAGTTTCGCTCGTTCTTCGTACAAGTCCGACGTTCGACCGGCTTCGTGTGCCGAAGTTTCTCGGCGAAGCTGCCCGGCACGTGGAGCGAACGCATCTCGGCGTCGCACGGCGCGGCCGCGAAATCCTCCGCGTCGAACGGCGCGCTGTAAAATAATCTTGATCGCTCGTTGGTCGCGCTCGGCTCTAGGGGCTATTTATTTTGCCGGCGCAGAAAACTTTCCTCATTTTTTGTTTGTTATTTCCTTGGAACGGCAAAACATTTGTGTTCCGCGGAACGAACTGTGCTGTACGCCGGTTGTGAGAAGTTGCAGCACTCGCTGTGATTTACAAGGACAACCTTTGTCAAATGATGCGAACTTAAAATTGGATTCTGACTTATCAAACGGGCTTTGTGTCGTCTCCGCACGGGAATAACGGAGGCTAAATAAATGATTTTGATATCCCAAGAATCCAATCGTGCACATGAAGGGGAAAAATATGAGTTCCATTTTTAGCCGTGCACTGCTGCGACAAATGCGGGCGGCCAACACCTGTCGATGTTGCGGTGAATACGCCATGTTGACCTTGTCGTACGAAGTAGTAATTTTAGGCCGGGTTAACCTAGATGACGCTCGGTTCTCGGTTGATCAGTGTGATTTGTTACGCGAAGGAGAGAGGGGGAATGCTCGACACGGCTATCCTGAAAGAGCAGCTCCTGAGAGCTATTCGATTGGACCGCGTACATTGTGAGCTCAAAGAATCGTTACTAATCAGGGAATCGTTAAACCCCTTAATGTTCAGATATAATTTCCCACTGATCTTGTTCAATTATTAAATTTGCCACTGCCGTGTTTTTGAAACACACGCAGATTTTACGTGTGTCCTTATTCGGCATATCGACACGTTTGTGTGAGCGCTGTAGAATTGTGGTGCAATGGTAAACGCCGCTGCGATTTGCACCCGCGACCAAAGTTCGATTCCTGTCTGTGGCTAACATCAGTGGCTCAGGATCCTGACCCTCTCATTCACAAACCCGCACCGACCAGCGTGGTGAAGTATGGTCATAGCATGCTTTCGGTTCAGCAATGTTTTGACAAAAGACTATCATTTAACGATCACGATCAGCCGTGGTCAATCCACTGCTGGATGAAGGTCTCTCCAAAGCAATCGCCACTGCCACTTTTCACCCTCCTGCGTTGCAATAATCTACCCACATCTGCAATCGCACCATCAAAGTGAATAATTCTTCATCGTATTATTATTTACACTTCGGAGTGTAATAGAAATAGATTTAGAGCTCGCCGCGTCTATCGCCAGACATCCTGACAAGCGCGTAAGTCGCAATGTTTACCGTTGGATTTGATTGGCAGTTTATTTAGTAATTGTTTTCATCAGCGTTGCATCCTGCGGCTTGGCCACACTGCGGCTAATTATGAACACATGCTGACGGACAGCTAGGAATTACAGCGCGTCACGCGAGGAACAGAATGCCTTCCGGGGAAGAAACGTGTCGTCGCACCGGGGATCAAGGTAGAAGCGTTCACGTCGCGATCCCTGTCAAGTAATACTTGGTATTACCTGTATATTCTACCAACACTTCGAAGCCGAGGAGCTGAAAGATAACGATGTCCAGAAGCTCAACAGATGCCAGAAGCCCCCTCAGTCTGGAGCAAGAAGAGAGGCCAATGCCCGCCACCTTTAAGGCCAGCACTGACAATTATATCTCTAAATGTTGAATGGCTGTCTGCAACTAAAGAAGAACTTGTTGCAATGGGAAACTGTCATATAACCATCACGCTTCGAAGAATCGAATCGAATTCGAACCGGACTCGCAAACCCAGAGGTCGCCGGTTGGTGTCACCCTCCCGGCGCGGCGCTTGACCCAATGGATCGCCAGGTCGCGTATTATTGTTGTCGTCGCTTGGAATTGTTCACCGTAATCGGGAGCGGAATTTTAGGGCGGGATGCCCCTTTCTGACGACAACCTCCTTTAGTCGGACGGTCTTCGGATTGATGTTCGTATGGAAACTGCACCCACGCACCCTCTCACCAATGGAAACCCGATCAGGAGCGGTGGAGTCCAGGTGACGCAGCTTTGGGGTCTTGAACGGGGTAAAGTGTGGGTACTCCCACGTCTTCCAAGACGTTTGGCCAGTGTGGAAGAGTAGGCCAAATGCCCTTTGCAGACGCTCTCGGGACCTCGCTCGAACTAGTCAAGGCTGTTTCCCCAGCAGTGACGTCAGATACAAATTGCCGAACTGCCCGTTTGTCTTTCTCCCTCTCTCCTTTGCGACGTTTAGCCTCCCGCGTTGGAAGCATCATCAGGCGGTTATGCTTTGAACGTGGGAGGCGAAACGTCGCAAAGGAGAGGGGGAGCGCACTCGACAAGTCTATCCCGAAAGAACAGCTCTGCAGAGCAGCCGTCATGAATCGAGCCGTGAAACCCTACATCGGTACATTCCTCCCTCTGTACATTCTCTCATTTCTCACTCTCTGTCTCGACCTTCTCCACTCCTGTCACTCGAATTGTTAAACACAATGGTAAAGGTGGTCAAAGTGGGAATCAAAACAAACTGAATCTATTAATTCCACCGTTGCTTGACAGTTCAGGCTTGGTTTTTGTAAACGTTCCTGGCAGGCTGTGTCCATTGCTTTGAAAATGTCGGAGGTTCAGCGGTTGCTGGAGGTGAGGGAGGAACGGGTGTGTGGGGGGTGGGCGAGCGATGGAGGGCAGGTTTAGTGGAGGGATAGGTGAAGGGAGGCAGGAGGGAGGGATGCACGGAAGGAGGGGTGTACGGAGGGATGGAGGTTGGGAGTGATGGAGGGAGGGAGGAATGGATGGTTGGGTGGAGGGAGGCAGGAGGAAGGCACGGAAGGATGTATGTCGGGAGAGGGGAGGCAGGAGGCAGGGAGTGGGTGATGGAGAGATGGAGGGAGGGATGAAATAGATGCAGGTTTGGAGGGGAGTGGGGGGCAGACATTGCCTAGCGACTGTTGTACGCCAGCAGAATAATTACCGTGATAAATTTTATAGCCCTCTCCATCTGATGTATAGTTTAAAGTCATTTCTCCCACCCCCTCTCACCCGCCCGCCCGACATTTCGCTCACTCGCTTTCTCTCTGCCACCAGGCGTCTTTTTAATTTTCCTCTCGTTCTCTCCCTTCCATTGCTCTCCTGTCACTCTCCTCTTACATTTTTTTCGTTGCCTCTAGCTCTCTCTCTCTCTCTCTGGGCCGCCGTCGCTCCCACGCTGCGTTCGTCCATCCAGTTCTCTCCATCCCGCGCCCCATCTCTCCCGTGCGGCCCACCCGCTCTCCCGCAACCCCCTCTTCTCTCTCTCTCTCTCACCGTTTCTTCACTCGCTCTGCCTCAGTGTCGCCGTGCAGGGCGTGTTTGTCCTTGATTTGTTCAGAATGGACCATTAGTCGCAGGTTATTGGACTGACCTTTACGTCTGACACGCGTTTTCAGTTTCTCTCCCTAAATCATCCTCCCCTGTCCGTTTCTCACCTTGTCCGGCTCTTCCGCTGTATTTTAATTTTTATTTTTTACAGCCCGCAACGTCGACTCCTCGCTTTCGCGTCTCCCTTCGGTTCATTTAAATTATTTACGACGTTCCATCCGCCCACGGTTCGTCTGCACGGGGGGCCGCACTCCTCCCCGCCGTGCCACCGATCCCTCAACCGCTCCGGATCTCCCGCGGGGGGTCTCCCAGTCGGCACTGGAATGGCAACGCGACGTGGTGGCCAGTTTTGGCGCGCGGCAGGGTCACGGTCAGGCGCGTCGCAGGAAAAAGTGGGCATCGTTGGTCTTTCAGCTCGGCTTCGAAGTGTTCGGTAGAATTCGCAGCCAACGACGCGCGGTGGATTTACGTCGCGCGCACGTGCAGCGAGGCGCGTCGCACGAAACCGCGCGGACGTAACGGGCCGTGTTTATTTTATAGGCGGCGAGTCACGGGCCAGAGAGAGGAGGGAGACGAAGGAAGAAGTTCTTGCGTCTGCGCTTGAATAAGGGGAAGGGAGTCGGCAGCACGGATGGCTGAGCGGAGGAGCGGAGTTGCGGACGGCGGGGAGGAGAACGAGCGACCTCCTGGGGGACTTCGAGCGAAGGCCGTCGGTTTGCTGGAGCACAGAGTGCGCAGGGGGGGGGGGGGTCGGGTGAGATGACAGTGAAGAACTAGGCGGCAGCGAGGCCGTGGAATGGATGGGGGATTGGATTGAGAGCCGGCGGAGGTGGTGTTTGTGTCTGCAGCGATGTCTGATGCGCGTGGGCGAGAGAAGTCGAGCTGCGGCGGTTTGTTAAATTAATTTGGAGATGAGGCTTGTCTCAGTACAGCCGCCGTTTGACGGCAGCTTCCTGCCGTGAAAATGGCAGCACTACTCACTGTGCCGCTGTGCCGTCCGAAAAGAAAAGCTTGTAAAAGACAAATCTTTTGGCTTAACAATGTTTGGCATCATCTTGCCAATAACAGACGAGCAGTCCAGCAGCACTTGTTTACAAGCCCTAATCTGATGATTTAAACCCAGACCATTTTAAAGCAATGCAAAGTCCTTGGACTGCTGCCACCACGACCGTCACCAGGACAAGCGGTTTAGAAAATGGATGGACAAAGTCTGGTTTGCTGAAACAAATTATGCTTGACAATATAGTATGATGGACTTTGTATTTACAAGTTGAAAGCGGAGCGGAGTTCCTGTACATGCTTTTACAACTCATATGCAGTTTGGGTCCGTCATGGACGACACAAGCAAACATGTCATTATCTATGAAATTATAAGTAATGAATGTGTGAAGTACCGGCTCCTGTGAATCAAACAACCATTCGTTATTTTGTCCATAGTTTTAGGTATTTATTTATTTTTGCTCTGACTGGCCGAATCGCACATTAATTAACAGTAATGTTATTGCAATTCATAACGCGCACAGTTTTCACTGCGCGTCAAAGAGAGTGACTCGGAGGTGCGAGGAAACCGCAGAGAGGCGGGAAGTAGGCAGCCACCTGGTTAGCCGGCGCCAACATTTGCCAGACACTGCATCATTAATAGTAATAATAATAATAAAAATAGCATTTTATGATAATAATAGCATTTTATAGAGCGCCTTTCACCCGAGGGTCACAAAGCTCTGCACAAGGGCCGCGAAGAGAACGGCATGTCAACAGTGAAAGAAAATAAATAAAACCAAAGCAACAAAAATTAAATGATTAAGGCTGCTTCGAATACAATGAAAGGTCGTGAAACTGGCAATCTTATAGAGCGCCTTTCACCCGTGGGTCACAAAGCACTGCACAACGACAGAAAAATAACAATTTAGGAGTGTTTTTTTAGTTATGGGAGGAAACCCATGAAAAGCAGGGGGAGAGAACATTCAAACGCCGCACAGAAAGGCGACTGAGGCGGGAATGGAACTGCCTCGGGCAGGACTGTCTTTCAATGAGGCGCGATATTGCCACTGCATAGCCACACTGCCAGCCAATTAGGCTAGTTCTGGCAGCAACGGGCCTAAGAGAGAGAGACCAGCTGAAGTTATTCCTGTCGTCCTGCTTTACCTCCACTTCTTCCGTGGCCTTTGCCTGGCGCGCTGTAACTTGCCGCGAGACTTTTGCCAACACAGGATATTTCTCCTGCCCCCTGAAAACTCCGACGCAATAACTTGAAGAGCAAACTGTGGTGTAATTGGTAATGAAATATATATGTGTGAACCGAAAAGAGTACAACTTTGCCCTCAACAATTGCCTTCCAATTGACGGTGCCGTGCGCGCCTCAAATTGTGCCCTTGATTGGAAGGAGCCGAGGTGACACCTGTAAGCATTGCCAATCTTCTTGTGCAAACACTGGGTTAAAAATGCTCGCGGGGGTGGTTTTAACGGCCCCTCCTTTTTTGTCAGGAGACTCACGCGGCCTTGTACATTTTGCGGCTAAGATATCAAAACGCAGACCTTGCCTTCGCACAAACTTGGCTGCAAAGGCAAAGCTCCCCCCGTATAGCCTTAACAGACTGTAGGTTCAAGCGCCGTCAGCGAGCACCTATGAAGGCCGATGCGGCACATGAGAGGGGTGGGTGGCCAGCACCACGCCCGGTTGCCTTTGTCTCCCCAGTGGTAATATTTACACACCGCGCTTGGTACTCATTTGAGGCCGAGTCGACCGAGGGGAGGCCTAGGATCGGTTCAGAAAATCGTCACCGGTGTTGGCCGTGAGCGGGATTCGAACTCGGGCCGCCATACAAACTCGGCTGCACACAGACCTGACCACACAGATGCACACACACACACACACGTGAACTCGGCTCCGCGCGCCAATGTCACTGCCTGGTAGTTAGACGCGGCTCAGCGGTTAGCGCGTTCGCCGCTTGTTGTAGAAAGTTCGCGGCTCGAGCCCGGCGTCCACCCTGGTTAATACTGTGTCTGTGTGTATTGACGTCGAATATTACCACGCGCTGTCCGCTTCACGGTGGGCGTTAAAGATGCCGTGACATCGTTCGCAAATGAGTATAGGCGGTTGTGCGCGCCGGGGCCGTGGTCCAATTTTGCCAAATTCCAAAAAACGACACGCAAATTGGCCGAACGGAAATACACACGGCAATCGTCGCCTCACGTCGGCAGACGAATGCCGATGTGCAAGCTGGGGGTGCCAAGTCAGCTGCCGCTGGGGGGGGGGCTTTGTGCGAAATGTTTTGATGAGATGAGGTGCAATCACTTATCGCCTTTAAAGCGCTTTGAGACGCCCCAGCCTAACGACCTCCATATCACAAACGAATCGTCGTTTCCGCGTGCAATTGTGAAGGGGGGGGCATTTTAAAATAAATAAATCCTTTCATATTTGGCGGCAGGCGGAAGGCTTTTTAGTGGCCGCGTTTCGACCGGCTGGCACGAAGCGTGGCGGCAGCGCGAGCCGCATTCAGAATTTGAAGCGAGCGGGTGATCGTCCGAGCTAATGAGCGGCGCGTCGTTAAGTGGGCGACCTAAACGGCAGACCTGGTTTAACGAGACCCTTGGTCTTGATTGGCACAGGCGCCATCAGTCTCGCGCCGGCTTACGAGGCGGGCCGTTGGGGGTCTCTCCTGCGGTGTGGGGCCGGAGGAGAGCGGGAGATGAGAGGCCGCTTGTGCTGTGTCGGGTTTCGCGCTGCAGTGAGCTGCAGTGTTTTTTACGGTGTTGGCGGTGGTGCTGGGACGGGCAAACGGACACCGCGAGTCCTGGAAGGAGTAAAAAGCTGGACACGTTTGTCAGTAATATCGTGGGCCATAACAGCGGCAAAAAATGGACAGAGAGAAGTGGTGAGGGACTGCTGCAAGGAGATATCGGTGACTAAAACGTTCAGGCTCTCTTGCGTTTAATAATAATATAATTTATAGAGCGCCTTTCACCCGAGGGTCACAAAGCGCTGCACAAGGCTGTGGAGAGAACGGCATGTCAATAACATCAAGACAGATTAACTGAGAGTCAAGCAATAGCGATACATTATAGGACATAAAGACAACAGGAAAATATATTTTTTTATAATTATTATAATTCTCCAACAAGCAAGGAGAGAACAGATGTACCCGAGCAGACGCAGATCGGAAGAGAGAGAGAGAGAACATCTCGGCACGGCACCACTGACCCGCACCAACAGACCGAGGAGTGGACGGAGGAATGACTGTGTTGGAGTTGTCGGTCAAAGCGCTCGGGGCAGATGCCCGATGTCGGACGTTTTTTGCCGCCGCTTGTTATTTTCTTTCGCCGTATTATTGTTTCCCCCATTACATTAGCGCGTCGGTTCTTCGCGGTGATATTTTATTAAGCGGAGAAAGCGTGCAATTTACCCGGCTATCGGGGAAATTGGCCGACCTCGCGGCGGCGGCTTGCGGCAAAAAAAAAATTCAAATGCAGCCGCTCAGCGAGGTTAGGATCTCGGGGAGCGGCTGTCGGAGCCGGCAGCCTGGGCCGTGTTGCGCGCGCGGGCCGAATAAATCACCACGATTACATGAATTCTTTTTTAAATAAGCCAATCTGCACAAGACTGAGCGTGACACGGCGCGAGAAACATCACGGCGCGCGATCATATTTCGCGCTCGTTTACGCTCCTCACGAGATCGCTGTCCGACAGAGATGAAAGATGTTAAGGCCGCTCGATGTTAACGGCTGATGTAACGTGAGGTGATAACTTAGGGCGGGCGTGTGCGCGTGTAGGGGTGGCGTTTGTGTGTCTGTCTTTCTCTGCGTGGGCGCTGTGGATGTTGGCGCAAGGTGCTACGAACCCGGCCGCCAGATTTCGATTCCCGCTCACGGTCAAAGTCAGCGAGCAATATCTGAAGCGGTCATGGGCCTCCGCTAGGTCAACACAGCCTCAAATGATGAGTACCTGTTACAGTGTGTTAACAACAGCTCTGGGGACATAAAGTTTGCGGGGCATGGCGCCGGCCACGTCACCTCATGTGCGGTGTCTTGTGCGGCCTTAATAGGTGCTCACTAACAGCACTTGCCCCATACAGTCTGTTGGACTATCTGTGGGGGTGAGCCTTTATCTTTGTGCCTCTAAGGTGGAGCTGAAATATCGGGTGAGCCTCGTTATCCACCGTCGTCTCATAATCGACGCTAAGCTCGTGGAATCGACGGGTCACTGGTGACGGGAGTTCAACTTGTCCAGCGGAGGCGAATGCATTGGTTCGTATCGCCACGGGTTACAAACTCGCAGTACTAGCGTAGAGTTTGCACGCCTGAGAATTGATGACATTTCGATCCGTGCACAATCTTCGCTAACGATGCATGCTAATTTAACATTTAGCGTAATGGAGCAACGCAAACTGTACAAACCAGACAGGAAAAAATGACTACGTGGACACGATGGTAAGAACGCATCAACAAATAATTGGCTCTTTAATAGAGTCGTTGCCATGACTTGCGGCGGTTCATCATATCACCGCGGGGGGGTCGTGGGAGCTAAATCATTAGACCCCTATGGACCAGCACGTCTGGAAGATTGCGCTTAGCACCACCGCGGAGCGATTTCGCGGCTGTCCTCAACGCGTCTCGGATGTGTGTTTTTCCGCGCGTTATTTCGCCGCGATGGCTGACGCGCTTGGGAGCTTCTCCGATATATAAAATTAGCCGCTCGATTCGGTTCCTGAAGCAACTCCCAGCAGGTGCGGCGACACATCGGGGGCACCACGCCGAACGACGCACGGCGCAACCCGTCAACACGTCGCGGGGCCAACCCGCGTTAAATTACGCCCGGGTGTAATCGGTGCGGCTGCGCTCCGGCACGTGGCCCGCGGAGCGACAGATCAACGCGGTAACAACTGGCCGTTTCGCTCGCGCGTCCCCGACAGCTCTCTTCGAGAGCGAGCTTCTGGTGTAACGGCCCGAGATATATTCCCCGGCCCAGAATATACGGGGAGGTGCCGCTCGGAGCCTAGAGCGACGGCCTCTGAAGCGGTGGAGGGTGGCGGCGCGGTCGAGTCGCGCCCCGCTCCTTCGCGGCCCGTAAATTCGCGGGGTGGGGAGTTTAATGAGGCTTAACTTCACGCACGCGTTGCCCCCCCCCCCCC
>JAZEWU010000032.1:5463973-5475343 GCA_036362915.1 Geotria australis | reverse complement strand
ACCTTTGTCGGGGGGTCTCGTCCCCGTCGTCCGCGTCGTCGTGACATTTCTGAGCGCGGAGCAACGAGCGGCCGGCGTGTTTCTCCGGCGGAAACACAAATCACCTGTTTAACCCGCCGCCGCCTAAGGCGCACCTCTGGGAACAGACGCGGTACTTTGGAGCGCGAAGGAGAGAGAGAGAGAGCAGGGAAGAAAAAAAAACCGAGTGACAAGTTTGGCCGTTAAGTGTTTCCTGGAAATGCGGCCCGCTTGAATGGCAGCCTACGCTCTGTGCCTCCGATAATACAATGCTGTGTTATTTCCTATTTATTTTGCGCGTGTTTTTAGAATGCCGATAACTGTGTGTGCAATTTGAAAATGCTGTACAAACACCGGTTTTGTCGGTTGGGAGTGCGAGGGAATCGACGTTCCTGCCTGCGTCGCTCTCGTTTCGCTGTACCCTCGGTCGCTCCTGTATCCCGACCGTCTCTTGTCTCGCTTCATCTGTTACGTAGGTCTCTTCAGCCATCTCAAGGCTGCTCGTAATGCGATATGCCAGAAACATTTGAACAATTTTACTTTGCGTAAGAATGGGTTTATTTAGGAGTACAATTGACGACTGAATGGTTTGTTCGTCTCCCTCCGTTCGGAGAGCGGTGCGCGTGTTAAGCCTGTATCAGACGATGGCTCCTGATGTAGCCTGAATGAGCTGTTGCTTTGGCATGTGTGTGATCCGTGTGTGTGTGTGTGTAACGTGGTGACGCAGTTGTTAGCACACTAGCCTAACAAAACCCATTGCCGATTTGAGTTTGTATCGATGTAGGTTCTCACGGCTCGATGTATGAGAAATTCTCTGTAAAAGCTGTTCTTTTGGGATAGCCGTGTCAAGCGTTCCCTCTATCTCCTTCGCGACGTTTCGCCTCCCACGTTGGAGGCACGCCTGGGGACTGAGCATGTCTCCAACGTGAGAGGCGAATTGTCGCGAAGCAGCGAGGGGAAGTGCTCGCCACGGCTATCCCGAAAGAAGAGCTTTGGATTGAATTGTTGCCTGTTACTCGATACCCATTACTAGCGTAACTATCCGTACGACAATTTAAATACCGGTCATGAGGTTTTAAAATGTAATTCCCCGCGGAGGAAACAAGTTCTTTCTCCCACTCTTATTATCCAGTCTGCCTCTTTGGCCTCTATTCATACGTTACAAAGGATGTCCAACACCTCATACGTAGCCTTTATACATTTTCCCTTTTCAAGGCCGCTGTATTCTTGACAAATGTGTTGAGATTTTATTAATGGTCAGAGCGCTCCGCGTTGTGCCCCATTTTCGCTTACATTTTTCACTCAGTTGAACTTTTCCAAGCGCCGTGGGCTGGGGGGTGGGGTGGGGGCTGTAGAGTATGAAACCGTGACGCGTGATTGACGTGCGGGCGAACCCAAGTGGGTGAGCAGAGCGGATTGATGTGGCGTCCATTGAAGTGCCGCATTGTGGTGATGCCATCTTCTGAGAAAGCTCGCTGGAAAAGTGACGCTCCGCCGACTGCAGGAGTCTGAGAAGAAGCGGTTCTCCTTCGTACGGTGTCGATGCGGGAGCGTGGGTTGTGCCGCCTAGCAACCGGCACGCTGGACTCGCAGTCCACAGCTCGCCGGATCGCTCCGAATCTCCTGCCGCGAGAGTTGAAACGATGGGTAAAAAGTTCTTAAACCCGCCGTCCTCTCTCCGGCGGAGAATAGCCTGGGTACTCCCACCTCGATCACGGTGGTGACGATCACAGTCCATCGTTCTTTAGATCTTTGGGTTGGTATTCACTAGCAGAGTACCCGTCCTGCGGGCAGTCTTGTTCCGAGCGTGTTTTAATTAATCTTCTGATGTCAGGATGAAGGCGGAAGAATGCTTGAGAGGGTTGATGGTACGAGTGCAAAAGTGGGAATTTAAATCTGAAAGAGTGTTCGAGGCTCACAAGAGTAATCAATCAGATGGAGGCAAAGCTGCAATAAGACATAAAAGCCTTGGTTTCGTGCAATTAGAATTCGCTCTTGTGGAGGTTTCAAACCCTGTAACTTTTTTTTGTGCAAACGTACGCACATACAAAAAAACAACACACTTGCTTTATCACACATTGAGATTCATCATCACGCTTGATCAAATTAATCGTAGCCTTTATTCACGAAAATAATCATAACATTTGCAGTTACGGAAGATTCAAACCCTGTAAGTTTTATCGTGCCGACGTACATACTTAAAAAAAAAAACCCCACTTGCTTTATCACACATTGACATTCGTCATCACGCTTGATCAAATGAATCCGCTCGTATCCGTTATTCACTGGAACAATCGTAACAGCAAAACACACGACTGGCGAGAAGTGCGAGTGAGTGAGCGAGTGACCGCTTTCCGTCCTCGCTCCCGCAGGGGTGCTGGGCGTCGTCGTGGCGACGATGTTCGCGTTCGGCTACGAGCTGGGCGCTGTGGAGGCGACATCGCTCTCCATCCTGGTCGGCTCCTCCGTCGACTACTCGCTGCACATCGTCGAAGGCTACCTCGTCTCGGGGGCTCGAGGGCGCCCGCTGCGGCCCGCTCCGGTGAGTGGGCTCCGTCCGACTCGCCATCGCGAGTCTCGCCGGTGTCGGACGATGGCTCGCGATGCGGCCCGAACGAGACGTTGCTTTCGCGTGCGTCGCGAAGGAGAGAGGATGGTACGCTCGACACGGCTACCGCGAAACCGCAGCACTTGAGAGCAATTCTCCTCGTCTCGAAAGCTCATACATCGTACATCCATCCATTTTCAGAAACCGCTTAATCTTGTACAGGGTCGTTGTGAGCCGGAGCCTATCCCGGCAGACACAGGGCGCAAGGCAGGGGTATACCGAGGATCGGACGCAAGTCCATTGCAGGGCACCTGGAGCAATTTACTCAGTAGCCCAATTAACCTCACAGCATGTGTTCGGACGGTGGGAGGAAACCGGAGCGCCCGGCGAAAACCCACGCGGACACGGGGAGAACACGCAAACCCCACACAGAAAGGCCCCCGAGCCGGGACTTGATCCCGGGGGACCTTCTTGCCGTGAGGCGGCAGCGCTACTCACCGCGCCACCGTGCCGCCCGCTCATACATCGGTACATTCTTATATCATCACCAGCCGCCTGACACCATCCAAAAGCTCAATTCCTACCTACCGTGCGTCTCCGCGTCTCCCCCGTGTGCCTCTCGCAGGCAGAGCCTAGCGGCGGCGGCGGCGGCGGCGGCGGCGGCGGCACAAGCGACGCGGCAGCGCGCGCGGCCCGCGCCGTGAGCGCCGTGCGCTCGGCCGGTCCGGCCGTGCTGTGCGCCGGCCTCACCACGGCCGCGTCGGCACTGCCGCTGGCGCCGTGCCTCGTGGCGCCGTTCGCCCGCTTCGGCCGCCTGCTGGCGGCGGCGTCGCTCGCCTCTCTGGCGCTGGCGCTGGTCGCGTGCCCGGCCGCGCTGGCCGTGGCCGGGCCGGCGCGCTTCCGCCGCTCGGCCCGCTCGGCGGGTCGCGCCGCCCTCGTGGTGCTGGCCGGCGGGCTGGCGCTCGGGCTGGCGTGCGTGCTGCTACGGGACAGGCTCGTGGCGCGCTTCCCCGCGCTGCTGGGACGCGGAGGCGACGACGGCGCGTCCCTGTCGTCCCTGTCGGCGGGTCACCTTGCCTCGTGACGACAGAGAAACGACGACCGGTGGCGGGTGGTGGTGGTGGTGATTCGAATTCGAATCTTCTGAAGCGTGATGGTTATATGACAGTTTCCCACTGCAACAAGTTCTTATTTAGTTGCAGACAGCCCTTCAACATTTAGAGATATGATAGTGCTGGCCTTAAAGGTGGCGGGCATTGGTCTCTCTTCTTGCTCCAGACTGTGGGGCTTCTGGCATCTGTTGAGCTTCTGGACATCGTTGCCTTTCAGCTTGGCTTCGAAGTGTTTGGTAGCATTTGCAGGTAATACCAAGTATTACTTGACAGGGATCGCGACGTGAACGTGGTGGTGATGATGGTGGTGCGTGGCACGGGCGTAAGGCGTCGAGAAGCGGGAGTCGATCCGGTTCCGGACAGGATGCCGCGTTGAGTTGAGTTGGTTCGGTGGTGGCTCTGTGTCGCTTGTGGCAGGCAGGTTATTTTTGAAGGTTGAGGAAATGCTTTTCAGCGTTTAACAGCAACCCTGTTGTGACGGTGGGGTGCTCTTGCCAATGTCTGGCGTTTGCTTAACAAGCCTGACCCTGCTGATGAGACGAAGCAATGTCGAAGCCGGTCCGGTATTTGCTTACTTAAACAGAGGCTGTTGAGTAACATTGGTGGGGAAGGTCCCACAGCGCCCTTATAATGGCTTGCCATGTTGCAGCGCCATAGACGTTATTATTATTTGCTCACGGAGATAAAAATAATAAATGAGTTTTATGTCCCCTAGACTAACACAAAGCTGCACTCCGAGACGTGTGCTGTGTTACGAGCACGATTTTAAATGCAAGCTGTTGTCGGAGGGACGTGATGAATTTTTACTCATTCATTCTCAGTCTCCGCTTAACGCAGTAGAGGTTCACAGGGGGATCGGAGCCTATCCCGGCAGACGCAGGGCGCATGACAGGGCCATACCCAGGATGAGACGCCAGTCCATCGCATGGCACCGGGAGGAATTTTAGCCAGGCCGATTAACATAGGCGGCAGCATGTATTTGGACTGTGGGAGGAGACCGGAGCGTCCGGCAAAAAACCCACGCAGACACGCGAATCGAGACGAGTTATTTTATTTGAATCTATCTTGTGGCTCACGGCAATCGACGGTCTTGTCGCCGTTTGGAGCGAGCGGTGGAGAGACAACTCGAGTGGGTGGAGTCGCGATCGAGGCTTTTAACGAGCGGCTCCTCCAGCCGCCGCCAAGCGGGACGTGTAAAAAAAAACACAAACTCTGCATAAACATTGCAGGCCGCTGTCCCTCCTTAGTGTCTTCTTTCATGCACGAATTAAGAGAGGGAATATTGCAAAGAGTGAAATCTGCTCCGGCCAAAATGCCCAGAGGCAGTAGCCCGCGCATAGTAACGAGCCCGTAAAAGCTGAAGACCTCTTGCGCGGATTGCACGGGATGCCGTCAGCTCGCGGCGAGATGGATAAATATAAACAGTGGCACAGGGCAGATTATGGATTCATGGCTTTCAGGGAATAGCTGTGAAAATTGTGCAATAAAGCGGGTCGGTAAAGAGTGGGCCGCGGAGGTTTTTAATGCGGCAAGGTCAGTGAATGGCCCCGTGAATGAAGCGGCTTTGAGGAAAGTTATCCGTCTTGGCACAGTAGCCGGGGCAGCAAAAGAGGACGATGGGGTTTTTGTGGAGCGTGTGTGTGTAATGTGAGATTTTTCCTTGATGTTGGTTTAAGGTGCGTCTGTGGTGGTGAGAACGGATGATGGCGGGGAGGCAAGCGCACACGGCTGTAATATTAATTACCCGCGGCGTTTGAATCTGTTAAATTGATGTACGGTACGCTGGCAGTTCCCCAACCCCCCCTGCCGCCACCCCGGCTTACGAACGGGTCCCGTTCCTCGGTTCCGGGGGTTTTTGTTCGTAAGTCGATTTTATTGCAAGTCGGAACACAACACGGTACTTCATGTTGTATTGTATTTGTACTGTATACGACGCGGTAATGCACTCGATGCTTTCAGGATTCGGACATTATTTGTACTGTTGTACATATGTATAGTTTATGAAATCGCAAGTCGGAAAATAATATTTAATGCTATACCGTATACCGCATTCGGTATAGTCGATACTGCAATTAACAGTATCCTATGGGAGCTCGTTCGTAAGTCTAATGTTCGTAAGTCGGGGACTGTCTGTCCTGTATATATACGTGAAGCCGTTACTGCCACGATGTGCTGGTTAGCGACACGCTGGACTCGCAATCCAGAGGTCGCCGGGTCAATCTCCCGGCTCCGCAGTCGAAACAATTGTGAAGAGACCCCCGGAGCTTGTCGGCCGCAAAAGTGAGGGTACGACGACCATGCGAACCTTGTTGCCAATATATGGATGATGAAAAAGGAGAAAATGTTTAGGGTGCATATATTATCAAAGCATATTGATTGCATGTTTTACCACAAGCATGTGTGGTTGTTGCAAACCTTTTGCCGTGTAAAAGGGTCTCCTGTTTGGTTGCCAGAAACGGTAAATTTGTTGCCAGAGAGGATACAACTTTTTCTCTTTATTCATCATGTGGGTACTGTACTGATGTAGGTTTTCACGGCTCGATTCATGATGGTTGTTCTTCAGAGGCGAGATCGCTCGACACGGCTATCCCGAAATAACAGCTCTGAATAGCAAAAAATATGTGGGTACTGTCATCTTTTCTAAACGATCACTTCCAGAACCTGTCTCGTCAGTGTGAAATTAGGATAAATACGCTTTAATCGGGGCATTGAGAGCCCTCTGGAGCCCACTCTGCCAAGGCTGCACATTTAGCTTTACATTTTTTTAAAAACATATATATATAGAGCAACGGCGTACTGCTTGCAGCCCGAGTCGGATCGAAAAATATATTTGTAGAGCTCTTTACGCTCGTGCGTCGCTCGCTAACGAAGCCGGCGTCAAGGACAGCGGCCGAGGTGACGATGAAGGGGAATGGCGGCGGAGAAAACGCCGATTGATTTTTTTTTATTCTTTCGGAAAGGCGGCACGTGGGAAGATAATTATTCATTATTGCTTACAGGGTCGACGCTTCGCTGCTCTCGCCAGCAAATCTAGATGTCAGCCGTGCGCGAGATGAGCAGAGGGTGCGTATGAATTATTAGCCTCCGCTCGTTGAATGATGTGGGGGCTCAGGTTCTCCAACACTCGTTCCCCTCCCCTCACTCCCCCCCCCTCTCACTCGTTGGACGCCGTGACACGTGTGCCCGGAGAATTTGGCGCCGTCAGCTCCCGACAGGACGACCTGTCCTTTCCTCCCGCGGGAGGTTCCGTGCCAGCCCTCCCTCTTGCCAAGGTGAACTCCGTGGGTGCCCGAGGCAAAGGCGCAGCGCCGCAATGGCTCGCTCGTGCCTTCTCTTCCACGCTGTTGTGCAGATCTCTTGGGGAAGAATAAACGGTGGGGATTTTTTTTTTGTCCGTAATCTCGGAGGAGGTGGAAATACCCACACTTTACCCCACCGCAAGCAACCTTCTGATCGACGGTGGTGACCACCATTAATACTGCAAGACGAACTGCAGAATACCGCCGTACCGAGGCTACAATTTCGCCAGGTCTCTCCAGATCAGTGACGCGGCACACCACATCCAGTATACATCTCGCTATCGCTGTGGATAACGGTCACGTGTTTACTTCGTAGGGGCCCGAACATATTTCGTGAGAGGTGAAGCGATGCCGTATTCAGTGGGATGAATAAAACTAGCAACAATATTCGTGGCTTTGTGCGAAAGGTAAACACCAAGCCACCGCTCACATTAGCCGCGGTTTGTTTTCACTCCACAAGTTCACAGAATCAGAATCAGTGGTGGTTAAGCAATGGACAATATAAGCACTGTATGATGTGAATAAGGCCCGTAACAATTGGCCTGTCCTGCGATCTGATAAATATTCACGGTTCGGTGTCGCAGTCAGATTTGGGAATCCTCCATTTAATATCGCGGTGCACCGCAGTGCCTCCTGCGCCTGCAGAGGTCACATTAGCTCCTTGCGTTGGGGCTTTGTACAGCGACGTATCGTTCCGTGTGCAGGTCTGATAACGGCCAAAGCGCTGCGTCGTGGCGGGAGCTGAATGGACCTATTCAATACCGCTGCTAAATTTAACCGAGGTTCACACAGTGTGGCTCACAGTGTTGGTCCACTACGGTCTGCTCAGGATTTCCGCCGTCGCTTGTCACCGGCGCCGTTGTCTGATTTCTCAGCTGAATAGGTGATGTCTCCATGTTGGCATGTGTGGTGCTACGGCTTATTCGGTTCGGCGGTGTGTCACGTGTTGGAAGCGGGTCCAATCGAGGGGGGCCCGATGGGTTTGCGTCGGCGACGAGATGTGATTATTATAGAGGGTGTTGTGTGCGTTCATCAGCGGCGAACTCAAAATCGTCGAATGAACCAATTGAAACCGACGTGCACGGGTAGTCTTGATGTAGGTTTGTCACGGCACGACTTATGCGAATTGCTCTTTCACTTTAGTTGTGTCGAGAATTCCCGCTCGCTCTCTCCTTCGCGACGTTTCGCCTCGGACTCTGGAGTTATACGCCCGACGTTGCTTCCAAGCTGGTGCAAGGCGAGACGAGGAACGTTCGACACGGCCATCCCTCAAGAGCAAACTCTTGAGAGCAATTCGCGTGCACGAGTTGAAAAACAAGCGATTCTCACCTGCTGACGTGAGCAATAACTATCGATCCTGATCGATGAATCGACGTCGTCTCTCAACCAGCACGCTATCCGTACGACTCGCACACTCGCGTACCATCGCGTGCTCGTCTCACGCATTCATGGACACGCGCGCGCTCACGTTCCGAAAATGTCGTTAACCCCAATTATGACGGCGGTGGAGCGGGCACCCCGGGGGAAGGCCGCACCAAATTTAATCGCAAATATATATAAAATATAAAATAAAAATAAAATAAAAAACCCCGCGAGCATTTCGCTACTAATTGCTCGCGTGCTTGAAGCCTCGTTAGGCACTGCTCCTGCTCGTGCAGGTGTGAGCAATGATTATGAAGTGTCAGGGGTTTTTAAAAATATATATTTTTACTGCCGTTGCATTGCATTAACTCCTTCCCAGGGTAAAACGCGATCGTACCTTCGGCACCGAGACTCTAATACGACCCATATTCGCGCGCTCGCGCGTGTGTGCGTACCGACTAATAAGCGGGAGCTTCAGGGGGCCCAGGCCCGTCGCCTCAGATTTGGAGGAACCTCCTTGAAACATAAATATGTATACCGCTGTACGGTGAAAACTAGCACGATGAATACGCCGAACGATTAATTTGCTATCTAAAGCCATACAGCCTCACCGTGTGCATTCCTGGCAGCTGTGCATCAGAAATGAAAATATCCGCGTTCGTTTCACGTTTGATTTACCGTCACAGTTCGTGCACTGTATCCGCTTGTAGAAACTGGAACTGAACGGCGAAGGTGAATAACAATGGGGCGTTTGGCATCGGTACCGGTCGCGGTAGAACAGCCGAGGGAGGCAATTGAATATATAATGAGGAGCCCCGCCCCGCCCCTCCCCATCAAACTTAATCTGGTATGGGTACAATGTCACATTCGTTAGCGTTTGGTCATCCCTCTCTCTCTCCTCCCATTGCCATGGCCACCAACCAGAGGTACTGCCCGCTAGGAGGCTTGGCGTTCATCCTTCGTCCCGCGTCGCTTGGCGCTCATCGTTCTTGCCACGGGGCCAGTTGGCACCCAGTGGCCAGTTTTAATTGATGCCACAGCTACCTTTAACATCTGGGGGAATATGACGAACGTAAAGGTGCAGTGCTGGCAATTGCTCGCTCAGGCCACTGCTGGTAGAAGGCCCACAGCAAGACAGCCCTCTTTAGACGATGTTCTGGCCAGCTGTTGGTGTCGTGTGGGATGAAACCGCGTGGCTCTGGGATGGGAGAGTGAGTTGGCACTGTGTGGATATTAGGCTACATTCCAAGGTTCGGCTCTCTACCATCACAAAGCGTGTTCCTAAGTGCAGTGAGTTGATGGTCTTAACACGGTTACCAATCACTGCACATAACCTCCCCCATCACACTGGTCTTGACCTTCATGTGGCAAAAAAACTAATCCAAATCTGAGAATTAGAATTGCAACTTCACTTTGCCGCGCGCAAAAGTTCAGCACCGTGAGCAAGCGGATAAGAGGTTTCTTGAAGGGTGCTCAGAAGTAGCTCCATGTTATCACTTACCGCAGGCCACTCTCGAACACTAACACGTCCAAATGGACACACTTCAACTTGTGACTTAAAAGCCAATAAGCCACCAACACGTTAACTCCCCCCTTAATGTTGACTCGTGCCCTTAACTCTTCGCTCTGGTGGCCTTCAAGCTCTCAAGACTGCTGATGGAAATGCCTCTAGTTTAGATGGAACTGTTGTTTACGCCGAAACCGTATACGCCAAGTAATACAAATAAATAAAAAGCCGATCGCGAAATTGGAATAGAAACCGGGATGGGAAGGGAAACTAAAAAACATTGGTATGCTGTGCATTCAATGGGCAGGCTTCAATACAAGGTGAAATCCCACAGAGAACGCATGCAAGAACTCAGCATTGCACTGCATTGTTTTACTGACTTGCATTACTGCGACTTGCTCTAGATTACAGTCACCGGCGCAGCTGTCGAGTGTGCAGGCAGTGCAACGGCGCAGGAAAGTGTCGCAAAGAAGAAGACTGCCGCAGTTAGTTCTCCTTTAACGGACGCTGCCTGCTAATTAACTAATTACAACCGAGCTCTTGTTTTTTATTTTTTCAAAGAATTAATAACGGAGATAACTGGTACATTTTTATTTTTATTTTTTTAAGAATATCCCCGTGTGTTGCCACCATTTACGTTCCAAATAGCCCGCCCTACATTTTGGAAACCACTCGGATGTGTTAATTGGTTATAAACCCACATGGCAACGTTGCCCGCGCTCACGGTCCCACCGTCGCCGGCAGAATACGCGGGCGTGCGAGACATCAGTGGCAGCCTTGTGCCGCTAAATTGAATTATCCAGGAGCTTGAGATGTGCTACGAGAATCGTGTGGCCAACGGACAAGTGATTCTGAATGCGTTTATCCTTGGTTGATAACAATGCCATTGATCTACCCAGGAATGCCTCGCTGGTTAGTCTGAACGTAATTTTTTTTTTAATTGCCGTTGTATTTATTCGTATTCGTGTAAGTGTAATGCTTATAGGTATCATTAATGTATTTGCTCATTGTAAGTACCCGCTGAAGCCTATACAGACAGGTTCGTGGGGGGCCGGATCCAATTACGGCAGACACAGGGCGCAAGGCTATATACCTAGTCTGGGATGCCAGTTTATCACAGGGAACCGGCGGAAATTTAATCATACCAGTTAACCTAGCCAGCAGCATGTCTTTGGACTGTGGTAGAAAAGCGGAGTACCCTTGCGAAAACCGACGCGGATACGGGGAGAACATGCAAACTCCACACAGAAAGGCACCCGAGCTTGCAATGGAAGCCGCGACCTTCTTCGTTGTGCGATAGATAGATGTTTCTTATTACAGCAAAACAAATAATCAATGAGCTTGCAAGCTCTTTACGGGACTCCTGCGAAACAACACACATGCGAATTGCTGACAATAATTAAAAAATATACAAGAGTCATAAATCTATAGTCTAGCTCTTTTTATGAGTTAGGTCACGAAAAAAAATACAAGCGTGAGGCGGCAGCGCTACTCACTGTGCCACCACCAACGGTATCAACATTC
>JAZEWU010000032.1:5443389-5463650 GCA_036362915.1 Geotria australis | reverse complement strand
GCAGTACACTGGGTGCGCGGCACACGGGTAACTTAGTTTGTTGACACCACCCAAAGCCAAATCTCGTCGTGAGTGAGTGTGTACATCACGGGGTGAAAAGTGAACCGGGAGATTGCTGGCTCGGCACTTTCCTGTCTCGTTAGCTGGCTCTCTGGATCGTTAGGCATCGGCCGTCTCACCGCCAGACTTGCTGCCTGATTTCATCAGCACATTCCGTTGTGCGGCCTTATTCAGTGTGTTGTTGTGGGTTTTCACGGCTTAATGTATGAGAATTACTCCCGAGAGCTGCTCATGTGGGATAGCCGAGCACCAGCCTGATGGTGGCTTAATAGGAGCATCCATTAAGATGTCTCGCCTCCCCGTCGTGGGAGAGAGAAGCAACACTCGACATGGCTATCCCAAAAGAACAGCTATGGAGAGCAACTCTCACACGTGGAGCCGTGACAAACCTACATTGTCAGGCTGATGATGCCTCCAACGCGGGAAGCGAAACGGAGAGAGGAGGAACGCTCGACACGGCTATCCCGAAACAGCGGCTCTTGATAGCAATTCTCCTTAGCCCTATTCATACAGCCATACGCGCCGATGTCTGTCACATAACGTGACAGCCCTTGTGTCAATCTACTGCTGGATGATGTCCTCCCCGTGCCGTGCGCGCCGCTGTTGCCACGTGACCGTAAATTCACCTCGTCGGTGGTTGCGGGTTCAGTGAAGGCAGAGGTCAATAGACGTGGATGCGTAGTGCAGTACAACAATGTGACTTTTCCTGAACTGCTGTCTGCTGCCCATAATATGTAAGCCCCGTAGGCTATAACAACTCGTCTGCGTAGTGGTATTTCCATCCAAGCACCACCCAGACTTTTGATATCTGACGAGAATGGGTATGCTGTGTGACTTGTTCATGGCCCATGTGTAACCCTGTACTGTAGACCTACAAACTAATCATTCACTGCCTCTTGTCCACCCACCGATGGATGATAGAGGGCTCGTGAAACCAAACTCGTCGTCGAGGTTATTTGGTCATACTTCACCGTGCCGTTCAGTGCAGACTGGTGATGGGGGTCACGTGAATCAACACCGAATCGGATGTCGCTCATCAGTGATGTTGGCCACGGCCAGGAATGAAACTCAGGTTTCCGTGTGCATTGCGCAGTGCGCTAACCGCTGCTCTGCCACCATTTGTTCTATAGTATCGAGAGAAAAAAAGGGCTTGATATTTCAATTTGTAAGATGGTGATTTATTGCCTGTTTCGTGATTTATCAGAACCTATATATTGTCACCAGTCGTGAGGATGCATTAATTCACCCAGTTGAAATGGATTCTAACGTTCAGGATTAATGCATCAAATGATGGTTGTGAGAGTCGATTATTTACGATTGACACAGATTATTTCATCGACACACTAACATTCATGGCAACGGAATGATACAAACTGGAAAAAAAAAGGCTGAGAGAAATAAGAAAATGCAAACAAAGCTGTTTTAAAAATACCAAGAGACAAATAATCGATCTTTTTAATCGAACCGCGACCCCAAATAGTGACCACTGGCGCCAGAGGAGTGACTCGTGACATGCCTAACGGTTACAGAGCAACCGTTTTCGTAACTAAATGTAATTCGAATTAATAATGATTCATATAAATATGAGGATTTTATTTTATTTTTGAAAAAAAATAACAATAAAAAATTCATGTAATTTTTCCCCCAAATGCCACTTGTCCTCCCATTGCCGTCACACGGGATGAAAAATCCTTCACGAAACTCCCACAGAGCCGCGCACCCCGTGTATTGGAGAACATCCCGCAGGTGGGATTTTTCGCGGTACTTCTGAAAAAGAAACTCTTCAAGTGGCCTTCTTATCCTTCACACGGAACAGGGCACGGTTTCCGCACGCCCCGCTCTGAGATTGCTGCACGACATTCTAACCGATATATTTTTTACTATTATTCTCGGAGCAGAAAATGTTCCAGAATTCAAGTGCAAAACCAAATATAATGTGAAGGCGGGTGGGTTTATACAAGCATTGGTGAACGTGCTGAGACCAGCAACTCGGTACGCTTGCAAAACCCGGTTTCATTGCCGGCGGCTGAATCCTGGATTCAATCCCGAGGGTCTCCAGCATGGTTCGCTCGGTGCTCGGACTCATGAGCCACCTGGCCACCCCGATAATTATTCATTCATTCATTGTCAGAAACCGCTTAATCCCGTACAGGCTTGCGGTGAGCCGGAGCCTATCCCGGCAGACACGGGACGCAAGGCAGGGCTATACCCAGGATAGGACGCCAGTCCGTCACAGAGCACCGGGGGCATTTTATTCCGCAGGCCAATTAACCTATGCAGCAGCATGCCTTTGGACTGTGGGAGGAAACCGGAGTGCCCGGCGAAAACCCACACGGACAATTATGCGCGCTGATATTCGGATTTTGATCGCGGAGTCACAGGTCAGCGAGCGAAGCAGCAGAGCTCCCAGTCAGAGACTCTCATCGGTTTAAATCAGGCGTGGGGAACCTTTCCCTTCATGAGGGACACATCACATTTTAGAATTCCTTTGGCGGGCCACGCATTAACGGCCACATTCTTAGCGTTATCCAGGATTAAAAGATTGTGCTTTTTGACCAAGTATATTGAGACCGGTGACAGAAGTGATTGAGCGTGCTAAGAATATAAACAGTGTTGTCAGGTCGGAATTATTCCCCCTCTAGTACCTAATTAGTGCGGCTAAGATGCTTGCAGTGGTGAATATAGTGTCTGGGCTATAGAGAAGTGGGAATTCCTTGTGGCTGTGGGCCGCGTGAATTCAGGTTTTAGGCTTTTGTCTATCGCACGTTCTCCACCCCTGATTTATATTCTACCCAGGGTCTACTCAGCCCCACTGGCACCAACTACATTATCATCCACCTGGGCTTGGTAAAGTGTGCACCGTTTTGCAAAGCAAGGTGCAGGGAAAATTGAAAGCGTATTTTTATTTTTTTTATTTTTTGTCGGAGTGGACTTGTCACCACCAGTGTGTACTGTGTAATGTTCACCACTGGCTCAGGACCACCGTTGGCAATGGGTGCCGCTCAGTGTTCACGTGAGCACAGGGGACACTTTTGTACACTTTGTTTTCATTGTAAGTATTAGTTAGGGAAAGGGGAGTTAGAAAAAAATGTTGCGTTTAAAAAAGAAAAAAAATATTTTTTTTTCTACCTGTCGACCGACTTCTGCCAACAACAACCACCCAGCCACCGTGAGTGACTAGCGGCGGTTGCCTTGGCGGTGTTTGGTGTCTCTCCCCACTCGCCGTCCCGTGCGTGGTGGCCTTGTGTGGCGTCACCTCCCCGTCTCTCGTGTGTGTGTCCCCCCCCCACCCCGATCACCGTTGATGAGGCCGTCGTCGCCGCGTTTGTGTTTGTTATCCGTTATGGTCGCGACACGGTTGTCGCGTCCGTCGCCCCGTCGCTGTCATCGCGATGGGTCGCGACGGCGAACGGACCGCGGCGATTTGATGTTTTGTAGTGAAAATCGTTTGTGCTCTCCGTGTGTACCGTACGCGTATATCAATGTGTGTGTGTGTATATATACGAAAACTAAAACTTGCCATGAAACGCCACCGTAGACCGCTTTTAAACGGCCACGTCGTAACAGCCCTCGCAATATGGTCAATTTGGGCAAACCGGGCATGCTAACCGCACTTAATGGTAGACGTAATATTAATTCAATTCCCACGCGTGCCGGAATATTATTTCTCGAACGCCAGTTCGACAGCACCGACCTTATGGCTAATGGGCTGCCTTTACAACCGGCGCTTGGCGTTAGATCGAATTACGCGCCGCGTTTCGCCAACCGCTGTACTCATCGCTGTGACGGGGGTGGAAACGGCGCTCGTAAGAGGCGGTTTTTTGGTGACCAAGGATTCTGTTTTATTTTTGCTTATTGAAGCTAAAACAAAAACTGCACAATAAATGCCTCGTTATCTATTTGGAATATGCGAGAAAATAAAATTTCAAACTTTACCGCTGTTGTAAAGCTGAGCTGGTCCGTGGCTTATGTGTGTACTCAAGTGCCCGTTGATTAATGACAGCAGAAAATACACCATTTTCAGTGGCATTATTATTATTATGACTTGTCTTGTTTTGGCACACGTATGTCATTTTAGTGCCAAACACAATAAAAGGGAAATACTTCTGAAAATCTGCTCTAAGTAGCCTGATCTTCTTCCGTGCAGCTCCTTTTCAATCCATCTCCTCTGCGGACGTGCTCCCGGAGGCATTCCGTTCCGGGGGCTGCCGCTCCGCTGTTAGTCTTCACCATCAGGGGTCGTTCCTCCTAGCGTCGAGTCCTGCCTGAGTCCCACCACTCACTCTTGTTAATAGTTTGCACGATGCCATCGATGCCGTTGCTCATGTTCTTTAAGCGCGACATTCTCAAGCGGTGGGTCGCGACCTATTGGTGAGCTGCGAGCGCCACCTTGTCGTCAGTGGAGACCAGAACCAAGGGAGCCAAGTTGGTCTTAAGGTGCAAACGGTTCAAGAACCCCTGCTCTAATCCACGTGTCTCTTTTTTTCTCGGCGTAGCTTTGTGTACCTTTTAGGTTTCATCACCCTCTGCTGTTCGTTAACGACAACAGTTGAAGTGGTTCGGGCATCTGTTAAGGATGCACCCTGACAGGCTCCCCAGGGAAGTCTACTAGGCACGGCCCACTGGGCGGAGACCTATAGGCCTACACCCTGGACACGCTGGAGGGATTATATCCTTCAGCTGGCCTGGGAACACCTGGGAATCCCTCAGGAAGAGCTGAAATCTGTTGCTGTGGAAATGGTTGTCTGGTCCATCCTCCTTAAAAAGCTGCCGCCGCGACCCTCATCAGGACAAGCGATTTATAAAATGTATGGATGGACAACTGCCTTGCTGCACCGTGGAGCCGCGGCAGGTAGTACGCACGCAGCGATAGAAAAAAAAAATCTTATTTTTCGATTAGCGCCGTATTATTTCCCCAAACACGCCGCGTGATTTCGCAGTTAGGCTGTGCAAACGTCGTTGTCCCGACGCGGAATTAATGCATATTGATCGTCGCATTATGTCTCGTGCGACGGTGCTCTCGGGCGCGTGTTCCATTATGTACTTTGCAGGAGTGTAGTTTAAAAACAATTATGGAACATCTGTGCCCTCTGCTGGCGATAATGAATTCAACGCTTAATTGTGGATGCGTTGCGAATTTTCAAAGCCGCGTTACGAATTTCAGAGCCGCGTTAACGCGCTGCGGGGAATCACAAACGTGTCGCGCGCTTGAAACCATCGCGTCTCTGTTACTATTTAAAACGCTTTAGGTAGATTCCCCGTCGCAGTAACCCTCCCCTGCGTGTCGTTCATTGTTGTTTTAACCGTTGCTTTTGTCGTGCGTTAATGACCACATGGTGTGCACCGCGATCCTGTACGGGATTAAGCGGTTTTTGACAGATAAGCTGGAATCTGTTGCTGAGGAAATGGATGTCTGGTCCACTCTCATTGGGACTGCTGCCACCGCGACCCTCACCAGGACAAATGGTCTAGAAAATGGATGGATGGATGGATGAGAGGAGGTGTGGGCCCGTGTTGTCGATCCACTCGTCAAAGCGAGCTTCCTTCCACTCGCGCGTTGCAGCCCGCGTTGCAAGAATACTTCACCGTTCTGGTCAGCGCGGGTTGACGAAGGCGGGAAGATTACGGGACAGCAGTGGATTTTAACACAATCCTATATTGCCCAACTACGCCTGCTGATCCTGTCTTTTACGCATTGGTGGTCGCCCACCCATGGAGTCACCAGGATCACGCACGCTGAGCTTGTGAGATCAGGTGAGAACGGGTGTATGCTAGGCATTAGTAACATAGTTCAGGAAACGTAAAATTAACTCGAAGGCTTTCATGACCAATGTTATTCATAGTGAGGTTCTGTTTATAGCTGGCGTCCGCGCAGTTTTCCGCCTCTCTTGATTCCCTGATGATGCTAGCTGTAATGCCAGCGAAACGTCGGTGTCATCTCTTGAGGTAAGTGATGCATGTGCTCACTCGTTTGCTCCGGCATATCGACGGGTGCACTTCACTTACACACCTTCAGGAAACGTGTTCGAATGTGTCTTGTTATTACTGCAGCGCTTTATGACCCGCGGGTGAAAGGTGCTATATAAATTGAAATTATTATATATTAGTATTATTAGTGTATTGTTATTGAGTGTTATGCCCTCATCTGTAGGTTTTCTCTGGGCACCGTAGTTTACCCCCCACATGTTCGTAAAACAAAGTCTTGAAAAATAATCTGATCAAACATCCGGTGTGGATTTGCCCTGTTCGAAACAAAATTCACTATAACACACGCTGGGGGGGGGGGGCTAGGGTTGTTGGATCAAACGGGATTTTGAAATTGCCAAACCCACTGGGCTGTGATGTGATCAGGAGGTGGCAAGACAGCATAGCATTCAATCCGCTTGCTATGATACTATGTATACAGTGGTGGGTTTTTGTCTAGGTTTATGCAGTTTCATTTCTACAGGACACTTGACTCACAGTCCAACGGTCGCTTGTTATTTCCCATCTCCTGGTGATGCCATGATTCTTGTTTGTTTTTAACAATACCCTCTCCTGTACTCGACGCCTGAAGATGCCTCCAACGTGGGAGGTGAAACGTCGCGAGGGAGTGAGGGAGAGCGCTCAGTGACACGGCTATCCCGAAAGACCGGCTTTGAAAAGCAACCATCAGTAATTACCCTCTCCTGCATCAACTCGGCAGGATAAATGGATGCACGGCAGTGAGAGTAGGTCAGCGGGTTGCGTGCGGTGGGTTAAACTGTGGGTACTCGCAGCTCTTCCGTCTGCCCAGCAAGGAAGAGCAGGCCAAACACCCTCTAGAATGGCTCTATCAAGCCCCTCTATAGTAGAGGCCTTCATGATGGCAGCGGTGTGACGAAGCAATTGTAGGGCTGCACCTTTACGTTTTCATCTGAATTTCACCAACACAGCAACATGCTCACACGTTCACTGGCCAAACATAATTTCAATCTGAAAATAAGTTATCTAAAGACGTGAGCGAGGCTTTCCTGAGTAAACTAAGGGCTCTATTGCTATTACCGAGGCTGTACTCTATTGCTATTACCGAGGCTTTACTCGGCAAATGCAGACTTCATTGAGTAACTATTCATCACGCGGTGGCAGCCACTGACGTGACGGATGTAGGTTTGGCACGGAGCCGCTCGCGCGAGCGGCAACCCACTGTGTCAGTCTCTCGAAAGCGAAACTTGTAAGAGGCCGGGTGTGTCGAACGTGAAGCCGTCACCGAGACACGTCCAAAGGACGGGGCCCGATCCCTCTGCCACGGTTGTGCCACGACGCTCCGCTTCTCGTTTGCGACAGGGAATAATAATATCCATCCATCCGTCCATTTTCTAAACCGCTTGTCTTGGTGAGGGTCGCGGTGGCAGCAGTCCAAAGAGAGTGGACCAGACATCCCTTTCCTCAGCAACAGATTCCAGCTCTTCCTGGGGGATTCCCAGGCGTTCCCAGGCCAGCCGAAGGATATAATCCCTCCAGCGTATCCTGGGTCGGCTTCTAGGTCTCCGACCAGTGGGCCGCGCCTGGAATACCTCCCGAGGGAGCCTTCCGGGGGGATTCCTTACCAGATGCCCGAACCACCTCAACTGTCTCCTCTCAATCCGAAGAAGCAGCGACTGTACTCCGAGGTTGTAACGCGCGCATATTCTCCGGGCGCGTTGCACCCGCTGATTCGGAGGTGCGGAGCCCTGCTCAAGTCGGTTTGTTGTGAGTCGGTGAAGAGGTGACTTTTTAAATGCCTCTGGAATGGATCGGTAATGCTTAAATCTCCGCGTCGAGCTTGGCGAGAGAGCGAGCAGATGACTTCACCAGTAGATGGGATTGCGGAGTAGTTTCGTGGATATTAGAGATGCTTGCCGGGCAGCGGAGTGACTCTGTGGTCCGCGGTTTGAGATGTAAGACTCGTGTAGCCGGAATGGCCTGGGCTTGGATGAGCCGCACGCGTAATAGCTATTACACTCGCACGGAGATTCTTCGACTTGTGTTGGCATCCATAAACTAAAATAGATACAAAGACAAGATCTGCTGCATTGCCTTAATAGACTGCGTGGGCAAGTGGTGAGAGCAAGCACCTACGCGCAGATTAATACACACACCCACAGACTCGCACAGATAATCAAAGGCATCTATGAACTCACAGACACTCACAGACTCGCACAGATACCCATAGACTCGCACAGATATGCATAGACTCGCATAGAAACCCATAGACACAAGTGATGGAATGGGTTGGCGACGTTACATGGTGTTCCACACTTTGAGATTGGTCACTGCAGTTGCACTCTGGGCTATTCTTAATTGTGCGATGGTTTAGGATGTGGTCGCATTGGCCGTGTGATGACCAGTGCTGACTGTTTTGGCGAGTATTTGATTTGCTTGGCTTTAATGTTTGATTCGATGGCTCATCACGATGTTTTGCTTTTTGATCCTGTGTGCCCTGACGCGTTACTTGAGGCAGTGACGAGGAACCGGTTTGAATTCTGTATTTATTCAGCCACTACAACATTGACATTTGAGTCGGGGACCCTCTCTCTTATCCACGTACAGCTTCATTGTACACAATCACGTGGGTTGCCGCCTGTCTGGCTTACAATGTCACGTGCGCTTGCACACGCACGAATAACGCAGAGAAATTATATACACAAAATATCGACGTAGGTTTTCACGGCTCGATGTGTGAGAATTGCTCTCGAGAGCTGTGCTTTCGAGATAGCCGTGTCTCGTTCAGGACGGTTACACGCTAACGTTTGGAATCACGCAAACGTCTAATTCCACCTGACAGGTAAAAGCTAAAAACTCGAGGACTATTTTGTTTCTAAAGAATGTTTCTCTAGAGAATGTGATGGCTGTGTCGAGTGCTCTCCCTCGAAAGAACAGCGTTGTCAAGCAACCATCATGAATCGAGCCGGGAAAACTTACATCAATACATATCGAATTCGATCGATAAATCTGACGTTCTGTGATTAATACAGTTAAACTTTCGGCTATTTTACCCATTTGTACTCAATACTTCGGCCACTTTCTTACCGGTGTCTGACCGTACCGGCTTACTTTCACCTCTGCTGTGGCGTAATGCTCACGTTTCTCTCCGTGGTGGGCTGACCTGTTCGGTTCCCTGACACAAAAGTCCTGGACCGTTTTAACAACTCTTTCTTTAACCAGCTGCGTCTCTCTCCCGAGTGAATGTGGTTTTTTTTTCGTAGAGTAGAACATGCGGGGAAACATTTCCCAGTCGTGCCGTCGCAGTGTCGAGAAGCTCACAGGTTTTGGTGAAAAAAAACCCCAGAAGGCACACGGGAAATGAGGCCCTCTTCCTATGTTAGGGTGGCACGCTGTGTGTCCCTCTATCTAAAGGCAACTCAATAATGTTTTGTGTAACCCCAATCTGTCTTGCCCTCCTTCTCCTCCTCCCGTTCATCATTTTGTATAATTTCTTATTAAAATGTAATTATGTTCAAAGCGCTGGGGGTGCAACAAATTCTGCCATCATCCGCAGACAGGCGACGCTTCGTGACTCCGTGCGTGGCTAATTCAGTGGCAGCACATTGAGCGCTAACCACACACGCCCGTGCGCGCACATGAACATTCAAACTGCGTAAACAACAAACCTACCACTACCTCTACTGGGTAGCTTGTCGCTCTTGTGAAAACGACATTTTACGGGACCATAGACAGGATTGCTGGCTTTTTTTGAAAATCAGAAACGTCAGGTCGAATGCTCTACAACATCTATTCTCAACAAGTGGGCAGCGAGTGTTACCAAGCCGTCCGTAGAGACCCAGACGCAAGTGGGCCAAGTGGCCTTTGAGGTGTAAACGGTTGAGAACCCCTGCCCAACATAAGGGCATTTGTTAAAAAAAGGACCTGACTTTTGTTGAGTTGGTTAAAGAAACGTCAAAACCAATTCGGGCTTTGCTTGCTTTACAAAAATGCCGCTCTTAAACAGTGATCCAAAGGGTCCATCCAAAGGCTCGACTGAACAGAAATCTGACGTTTATGCAAATGCAGATGTCTGTTTATTTTTTTTTTTTGTTCAACCATTAGCGTTCGATTCCGGGCACCTGGCGGCGGTGGAAACGTCGCCGCACGCGAGAACTCGACGTTGAAGAGCCCCTGGGGCCGGTGGCCACGGTACGTCACAAACCGCCGGCACAAACGCGAAATATATTTGAGCGAAATGTCGCGAAATGTCAGCTCTCGCGCCAACAATCACACGTGCGGGTGCTCACGCGGCGGCTGCGGTGGCGGTGGCGGCGGTGCCTCCTCCTTCGCCCGATTCTGTCGGACACGATCCGCGACCGCAGTTTTCCGAGCTCAGGCCTAGTGTGTCACGCGGGCGAGCTATGAACAGCACTGTCAAGAGTCGTCATCGATAAGACTTCTTAACAGGTTCCTTGAATTGAGCGAGGTTGTTGTTGCAAGAGCTTGGGAGGAGGATTGAGATTATGGTGGTGATGATGATGCGACGGAACAAGCAGCATTTTTGTAAAGCGAGCAAACATGCGAGCGAACGGGCATTTTCGTAACCTGCAGTGTGGCTGTTGAACTCAACAGCGGACGAGATGAAACGGTCATTTTGGAAAACCGTGTGCTCAGCATGGGTGAGAAAGTGGTTAAGAATACTCCGAGAGACTCCGGGAGGTGGAGTGGTTGGTCTTAAGAGGCCATGCTCATGTTTTAGAACTCACACTTAATTGAAAGAAATGCCTCATCCACAACGGCCGTAACACTTAAAAGCACTCCACAGGCGTTTACTTTCAATGGGATTTTTTTGTTGTTTATTCCCTCGAGGCTCTGTGATGTCTTGTTCTCTGGAAATTGGACGTCAGTAATTCGGTATGGCCCCTGCCCGTTAGCGACCGGTGTGCCAATTACCGAGTGGCGTGTAAATGGGTCAAGGTTGGAGTGAGGGTTGGGGTTAATCCCGACCGTAATGGGTGTGCTGGCTTGGGCACGGGAGGGGAATATCCAAACAGTGATCGGCCTTTCACCGGTGTGGGTAATTATTTTATAGTAACCTCCTAATACGGTGTACCTACAGGGGAGTGCTGTAATGGGATTTGTGAAAAAGAATTGATCGAAATGAAAGAAAAGATGAAAAGTGCTGAAAAATGAACAGACGCATACCTGGAACAAGATCTCGAGACTGATACAGTGAGTTGTAAAACTGTTGCCGTGTATTACCTCACTGGGGGAACTCTAAAAATCACCGATGAACTTTAAGGGGGCATCCGTCGTTTAAATAATCCATGGGTTCTCACTCTATCTAGCTCGCGTGCCCAATCACGATCCGCCACTTTGCATTCAGTGGTCTTCCTCGTCCAAGGAAGCACGGGTTGGAACCACGCGATGATTACAGAGTGTGTAATCTGGCTGGATGGTGTTGTGGCAAGGCCACCTAAATCACACGAGTTCAAATCCAGGTGAGGATCGACGTAACCCATCTTGCCACCGGTGTCTATAAAGTGAACACCGCTCAGCAGGAATTCAAACTCCCAGCTGCAGTGGTTTTAATCTACAGAGGGACGTCTTGACCTCAGTTAGAGAACTGCGAAATATCCACCATGAACGTGGCGTTGAGGACCCCCCCTCCCCACACTCATCGAAGGTTGAGTTCAACTCGAGTTTCAAACCGGTCCCCGCCATACAACTGTGGAATTTCCGCTTCCGGCTCCGGGCTGGCGTCTCGGACGAGCGTTCGAGCGAGCGGCTTCCGCAAACCCGACTCCGGGCTTTCACAATCGGCGCACAAAGCCTGTCCAACCCCATAATTAATCGACGCCGGAAGAATCAGAGCTTTAATTACACGGGCTGGCAAGCGGCGAATTACGTGACGCGCGGCGAATCAAGCCTCCCGCACGTGGCGGCCAGACGCGCCACGGCTGGAGAAGTTGGGGAGGGTCACCTGGAATTGAGGTGCGCGTAGGGGGCGTTTGGAGAGTGCGGGTGGGATTGCGATGGAATGGGGGGATTAGGGGTAGGGTGGGGGATCGGGGGTTGTAGGCATCGTGCCGTCACGGAGACTGGATGACGGACATGATCCAGTCGAGCGCGTGATCGACGCGCGAGTAGACCCCGTAGGCTCCCACCCTCCCGCAGCCCTCGCCCCACGACACGACGCCGGCCAGCATCCACTCGCCCGAGTCGTCCTGCCCCACCAGTGGGCCCCCCGAGTCGCCCTGGCAGGCGTCGTGCCCGCCTGCCCGCACGCACGCACGCACGCACGCACGGGGTCACGGGGGTCAAATAGATGTCGTGGCGGAGCACACGGGGTCGTGGGTCAGACAAGGTGTTGGGTGGAGCGCGTGGGTTCGAGGGTCAGACAGAGGTGGTGGAGTCTATCGGTTAGCGAGCTAAAAGGAGAACCCCTCTTAATTGTTGATCTTTTCCGGATAGCAACGTCGAGCATTTATCCTCTGTCCTTCATGGAGACTTGGGGGCCAGGGGGGGCGAGCAGCACCGAGGCCTTCGCGAACGAGGCCTCAAAGGGAGAGATGACGATCGCTCGACACGGCTATCCCGAACACAGCTGCTCTTAAGAAGAGCAATTTCTCGCAAGTTGAGCCGCGCAAACCTGCGCGAACGCAGAGAGATGTAAATTCGTGCTCGCGCGCCTCCGATGGTTTGAATCGCGTGGGCACGGGAAGAGAGAGGGTATTACCGCTGAGGAAGCCGGCGCACATCATGTCTTCGGAGATCACGTGTGTCGGGATTGTCTGGCTGTAGGCTTCCTGGCAGGTCTCGGTATCAACCATCGGCACTTCCGTCTTGCCGGCAGCACGCGAGCGGCAAAGGGAAACGCGAGAGACATTTCAGCACATCGACTACGGGCGGATCCAACAATGTGAGTAAACAATCATTCATTCATTCTCAGTGCCAGCTCAATCCTGTACAGGCTTGCGGGGGCCCGGTGCCGACCCTCCTCCTAGCAGGCAACTGAGATGGTGACTTCTGATGGTATCGCAGACCGAGGTCACGTGAGCTTCAGTGTGTGGTCCCACCGCGCAGCAGGTGGTGCAAGGATTAATCAATCCAGGTAAAGCCTTAGGCCCCGAGCACCTTAAGGGAGCCCGGATTCATGAAAAAAAAAAACCCACAAGCCGCGTTCAAAATTTCAGCTCGAATTCAAGGTCGCGGGGGGTCCGGAGCCTATCCCAGCAAACACAGGGCACGAGGCTACAACCAGAATTGGGACACCAGTCCTTCCCGGGGCCAATGAAGATAAAACGCCAGCTAATCTCTCTCATCTCTATCTAGTCTGTATCCCTCATCAATGAATTCACAAACCGCTGTCTTTTCTGAGCATTTTTGTCATCAAGCTACATCCCTATTTCTTGCCTACATAATAATAATAGTAATAGCATTTATAGAGCGCCTTTCACCCGAGGGTCACAAAGCGCTCTTTTATCATCTCACTGTGCAGCGTCGCCACCGTCTCACCTGCAGCAGCGAAGGTGGGTATTTGGCGAGAAACTCCTTACCCCACCCGGTCACCGCGAGCATGCTTCCTGCACAACACAACCGCACAGACCGATTGGCACACGGCAATCCCACGATTCTTATTGCATAACCCAATCTATATATAATCTATATATATATTATATATATAATGGAACGAGAGTCTGTGTCTGCCGGGATAGGCTCCGGCTCACCGCGACCCTGTATTGGATTAAGCGGTTTCTGAAAATGGATGGATGGATGGAGTGTTTGTATGCGTGTATTGTATGTCCGCGCTGAGGGTGCCGCGTTCAGCAGAAGATACCCTGAGCTTTGCAAGCTCTGAAAGCGCGGGATTCCTGCGATGCAACAAACGTGCGAAACAACCAACGTAAACAATGTATACAATCAGAAGGTAACGCAGCAACATTTAACGAAGCTCGTAAAACCTGCTCACACGTACGACCTGTTTAGAAAGCGGTAGCCAATCGCTGTCCGCCGAGATCACCACATGACGGGGGGTGGGTGGCGGAGTTTTGCACTCACGACTGGCGTAATATAATGATAATAATAATATCAATTATTATAGCGCCTTTCACCCGAGGGTCACAATCCGGCAAATCCGAACGATCGCAGAGACCCGGCTCGGTGTGCCGGGCCGCGTCGCGAGCGGCCGCGCGGCGGCTTGCCTGGCGTGGTGATGTTTTGGAGGCGATGGTCAGGCAGGCACACGGGGGCGACGAGGTCGGTGACGCGCACGTTGCGCTCCAGCTCCAGGACGGCGATGTCGTTGCGAAGCGTTTGCGCGTCGAAGCCGGGGTGGATGACGACGTCCGCCACCTTCAGCTCCAGCTCGCCGGTCGTCGAGCGCAGCGTGTTGTGCTTCCCTGCGGCGGCGGCACGGGACCCCGGCGCGGCGCTCGCTCGGCGGGTCTCTCTCTACCCGCTCGCTCGTTCGCTCGCACGGTCGCCGGTTTGCGCGACGCGGTCGCTCGTCGGTTCGTCTGCGATTTAGATCGTTCCTGCGCGCGCGCTCGTTCGCTCGCTGGCACCACGGGTGGTTCGCTCGCCGATTCGCTTGCATGTTTGCCCATCAGCTTGCTCGTTCTCACGCCGGCACATTCGCTCGCTCACACGTTCCCTCGTTTGCCCCCCTTTCGCTCGCCCGCCTAATTTTGGCGTCGGCTCCGCTCGCGGTGTCGGTCCGATTTGCGCACCACGCTACGAACCCGGCGAGCCGAGTTCGATTCCCGTTCACTGTCAACGCCAGTGACGGTTTTTTGAAAATGTCCTGGGCCTCCCCAAAGGTCTACACAGCCTCAAATAAGTACCTGGTGTAGTCTGTAAACCATCGCCACTAAGGGAGGCAAAGACAGCCGGGCACGGTGCTGGTCACCCACCTCCTCGTGTGCCGTGCTGGTTTTATATGTGCTCGCTCGGACACGCACGCACGCACGCTTGCTCGCCCGCGTAACTCGTCCACCGTCCGAGTGTCTCGCTAGCTCGTTCGCCACTTTGACTCGCTCGCCCGAAAACCCGATCATCACCGCGGGATCCACTCGCTCACTCACCGAGCATGATGCTCATCGTCCTCATTGGGATGAGTACCGGCCTTTCGAGAGTGAGCCCCGAGTAGAGGCAGTGCGCCGCCGTCACGATCCAGCGATCACCTGCCCGTCATTCGGCGCAAACAGCAAGCGGCAAACAAATCAAAGCGGAAGGCTGAGGTAGCCTCCAACGTGGGAGGCGAAACGTGGAGAAGGAGAGAGGAGGAACGCTCGACACGGCTATCCTGAAAAAGCAGCCAGAAAGCAATGATTACAATTTTGACCTGCGATATAATCCACATCGCTGCTGCGCACAAGCTCCATCTTTATTTAACTAGGAGATGGAAGATGATAGGCCCATTGTGACCCATAATACATTGCCACTTTTACAAAAGGACGACCAGGGTTACGCGAAATATTTTAGATTACAGAAGAATATAACAAAAAAAATATTTTAAATAGATCATAGCGGTTAACAATGTTTGCATATGACTCAAACGCAGCTAGAGAAGGTGAATTGCAATTTTAAAATGTAAATGTGAAAAAAATAGAATGCAATTACTTGAAAGGAAAGTGACTACATTAGGCAATGTGGAACAGGGCACACCGTGTAATAAAATGTAAACAAATTGGCTTCAGGCAAAGGGAGAATAGTAAAACGTGGTTTAATGAAAAACATTCAAAGAGAAGGTTAAGGTTCAGGTCTGCAATTTTCGCTCACGCCACTGCTGGCAGAAGGGCCTCTAGGATGCTTTAAGGAACTAGTATAGAAGTTATTTGGCCTACTCTTCCACACTGGCCGGAAGTCGTTGAAGAAGTGTGAATACCCACACTTTCCCCCACCACACGCGGACCTGCCGGTCAACTGGGGCATACATAACTACAGTAATACACCACTGAGACGGTGGGAAGTGGGGATTTAAATATTGCTTCAGTCATCACGTTGGCAGATAAACAGGGGGGGTACCTCTGGATTTGTAACCATTACACCAAGACTGCATCCCCCGAGGGGGGGGATTGGGAAGGGGGGGGGCAGGGGGGGTAACAAAACCTTGTTTTTGTAAAGTAATTTAAATGTAAATTTTATTTACTAGTTAAGTTCCAGCTGGCTGTTTTCAATTAATTTGACTATTTAATTTACAGCACTATAATTCACGTAATTTGTAATTAATATTTGATCGCGGTGACGCTTCCGCAGAGCCTGACGGCGCCTCCGACGCGGGAGGCGAACCGCCGCTGAGGAGAGACGAGGGGCGGAACACTCGCCACGGCCGTTCCGACAAACAGCAGCTCTGCCAAACGATTCCACTCCGTCCGTCAGTCCTCAGAAACCTGTTAATCCCGTTACAGGGTCGCGGTGAGCCGGAGCCCACCCCGGCAGACGCAGGGCGCGCGGCAAAACCAGCGGGTGGCGGAACCGCGGACGAGAGGGGAACCTGTCGACGCGGCGGCACGCTGCGATCCCCGTGCTCACCGACGAGCGACCCCCCGCAGGAGGGCCGACCCCTGGACAGGTAGAGGGCCGCCATCCAGGGCCACGCGCCGCGGGCCGCCGGGGTGCCGCCCGCGATGCGCGCTCGCCCCTGCATGTCGCGCTCCGCCGACGCAGGCTCCAGGTTCGGCTTGCGTGGGCGACCGCACACTGCACGGGCGGCACACGCACGCACACGCACACCAAGATAAAGGTCACCCGCGTAGCCTTATTAGGATTTTGGGGCAAGTGCCGTTAGCGAGCGCCGACGAAGGCCGGTATGGTACACGTAGGAGGTGGGATGCCAACAACACGCGCGGCCGTATTTGTCTCCCTGTTGGTGATGTTTCCATGGCGCACCGCGTAAGCTTTTTGAGGTCGAGTCGAGGTAGGGAGCGCGGCCTAGGACTGGGTCAGGTGTTCGCCGCCGTTATTGTTCGCGAGCGGGATTCGAACTCGGCTCCTGATGCGGCGCGCTAACCACCGCCGCGCCACAAAACACCCACTCTGCTCCCGATGACACACGCGCGCGCCTCCGCAAAACGCTCAGGCGCTTGCTACGATCGAGCTTCCCGCAGGATTCCGAAATCCGAACGAAGGCGCCCCGACGAGATGATGTTTGAGGGCAGGTGGCACGATTTGCCGATCCGGGGGCACGATTGGCCGCACGCTGGGTTAACGGTGTCGCAGAGCGGGATCCGCGCGCCCGACACGCACGACGACAAATTCAAACACGTGCACAACAACGTGAACTCTCCCTCGGAGGCGGTGGAGGAGCGGGCGGAGGAGGATGCGGGGGGGGGGGGATCATTAGGGTTCGGGAGATTGGAAAGAGAGTCAGGGGTTTGCAAACGTTTGCGGCCGATAAACAAAGGCATGAATGGAAGCCGCGTGATCGTCATCGTCGTGAACTGTGTTGAAATCGACTGCTGCGTCAACACCGGCTGCACCGCCGTCATCAACATCTGCATCGTTGTTAGCAACAGCAGCAGAAGTGGTATCATCATCATCATCATCTGCATCATCATCAGCAGCAGTTGCATTTAACATAAAGGCTTTTGCGACCGATATTACACATCATAAAGTGCTGTTGGATCGGGCACACGTGAATGTTAAAGTGTTGTAAATCTGCCACCCCTCCTCCCCAAGAAAGCCAACCGGCAGCTGGTTCAACATTAGCCAGTTCGTAGCCTTTATTTCAACAGATGACAAGGATCGCAGCCTCTCTTCTGTACGGGAGCCCAGGGATTGATGCAGAGATGAATACAAAAACCATGGGGCAGGAACAAAACTACATTGCATAACGATCAGTGTGCTATTAATAGCGGAGATAAAGGCGCAACCCCCGCAATTGCTCGCTCGCGTCACTGTTGGCAGAAGGACCTCTAGGGAGCTCTACGAAGCACTTCTACAAGCTATTTGGCCTACGCTTCCACACTGACCGGATGTCTTGGAAGAGGTGGGAGTACCCACGCTTTACTCCACTGCACGCAACCCGACAATCGACTGACTTGCATTCAGATAATATATGACAGAATAATTATGATTAATATTACACTTGTTTACCCCAGAAAGTCTCATGACTCCTTTACAGGAGAGTCATGCCGAGTGTTTTCAGTAGAGGGGTGACAATTGCTGTGTATAATCCAATGGAGTTATCGGAATATACACACTGCAATTAGTAAACATGTAAAGTACATATTCTTTAATCAGAGATGTTTTTAAGTCACAAAAAGTGCCGTAACAACTGCACGTGCTTAAAGTCTCTGTCTAGACCGTTGCGCACGTCTCCTTCATAAGTAGAGAATTAAAAACACAAGGCACGGTATGCGGCTGTGGCCATGCAGCCCATACCATGGTCCGTATCGTAAACCACCGTAGTCTGCGCTCCTTCAATGAAGGAGGACAAACAAAACTACACTGTCTCTCTCTCTCCTGAAGCCCTCTCACGGCTAGCAGCCCTTGATATTGCCATCTAGCTCCTGAACAGAATCGCAACAACGAGCTTTGATAGCTAGTGAACGATTCCATCCGAGAATGCAACTTTTCGCTCGTTGGAATCGGAGTAGCCATCGTCCCCCGCGCTTTGCGCTCGCACGCCGGCGAACAGCTGGGACGGTTCAGCGGTCATGCGGCCGCCTCTCGTGAGCCGCTTGACGCGCCAGGCGTAAACCGTCCCCGCGATAAACGCAGCCGTCGAACGATGTTTTTATAAACGCCGTCACTGCCAAGCGTAAACAAGAGGGGAGCCCGCTGCTCGGATCGCGCGCACACACACACACACGGCTCACGCTGCTCGCAATTAGGAGACCGGAGCAGAACAGAGACCGTTCTCTCTGAAGAGCGGCCGACATTTTACGCCGCTTCGTGGAAACGCACACAAACACAGAGGCACATGTGGCCGGGCTTCGTGAAATGCTGGGTGACGTACAGGGTGCAGCCCTGCAACGTCTTGCGCGAGCCACTGCTGGGGGAAGGGGCATACACGAGAGAGGGAGTTTGAAAGAGCCCCCTTCTAGATGGTATTTTGGCCTACTCTTCAATTCTGGTTGGGAATTTTTGGAAGATGCGGGATTATCCGTCTCTTCCAAAAATCGAACTGGCGACCTATAGATGTCAAGTCGAGGATGTCGTTACATACGCAGTACCGTATAAAAAGTAGAATACAATTTCCTAGATAAAATAGCAGCCTATTGATTGACTTTTGATAAATATACACGTCGGTTAGGTTAGCCTCTGTATTTGTTTGTGTGACACAGGAACCCATTATATACAACATTTACACTTTGGAGATAAAAAAAATTCTTCTTATACACGCGACCCAATGCGTGCATCCTGAGCTTTAGAGAATCGATACGAATCACTGAATTCAAGTGTCGTTAAACACGTATGATATAAGGATCGGTTCTCAAAAACATTTAATTCTGAAGACAATCATACCAGGCAGCTATGATTACATTTCATAAAACGCGGATTCTGTGTCATTAAACACAAGACAGAGACTCACTTAATGGAATGGTGTGCCAGGTTATTTGGTGATGAAATGGTCACCGGCTTGGCCATAAGGTATCGCAATATCTATAACAAGCTGCCAAGGAAGTCCACGGAGTGAGGAATATAACTGCAAATGATGAAGCCCCCATCATTTCCACTGAGGACATGACACTGACAATAGAGGTGACGGTGATGGAAAAGGTTTAAAATGTGAGCGAGAACATTAATTGTGCGTGTAGTGTGGTCACCTATGACGGCACAAAGAGACAAAATCCCATCAAACTAAGTTTGTGTCTGAAAGACATTATTGCCTATCTCCCAGCTTGTGAGAAGTAAATTATCGGTTTGTCTGTCAACGCGAGGGACGTTACTCGCCTATGCATCAGCCGGTGGCTCTATTACGGTGCGGGCCAGAGGTCGCGTGATGGGATTTCAGAACTAGTTCTGTGACATCCGCTTTCTCAGACCGTTGTCTACACGAAGCATTGTCACTGCTTTCCGCAAACAAGAAGTATCCACCCAAATGGACGACAGTTCATCTCATGACGTGAAGCCGGTGAACACAATTGGGGAAGAATATTGGTTGAAAAACACAGTTGGGATAAGGTTGATGGAAGGAGCGGCAAACAAGTTGATCAAAAATGTCAACGTGATGTAAATCATGTAGTCCGCATTCTGATACTTTTTTTGCAATACAAGAAGCGACGAAATCTCCCTTTGTAAACGCAGGACGGGATAGAGACCATGGT